>JASAMZ010008036.1:0-23015 GCA_030248115.1 Linhomoeus sp. GSCO2_2 | reverse complement strand
ATTTCTGCATACATACATGCACTTCTATCACAGTAGTAAATTCACAGTTTTCTTATAGCCACTAATGATCTTGGCATTTACTGGGTGTCTCAGAGCTGTATTGTACCTGGCAAATTCACACAGATCCAAATGGGTTTCTTGATCCAAATATATGACAATTGACTTCACCAACATCATGCAGGGATGAACAAAATATGATGACAGCTCAACTGTGCATCCAGAATAGCGCAGTTATTGCTTGGTAGTCATTTCCGCATGCATACATGCCTTCTATCACAGTAATAACAGCACAGTCTTTACACCCACTAATGATCTTGACATTTACTGGGTGTCTCAGAGCTGTATTGTACCTGGCAAATTCACACAGATCCAAATGGGTTTCTTGATCCAAATATATGACAATTGACATCATCAACATCATGCAGGGATGAACAAAATATGATGACAGCTCAACTGTGCATCCAGAAAAGTGCAGTCATTGTTTTGGTAGCCATTTCTGCATGCATACATGCACTTCTATCACAGTAGTAAATTCACAGTTTCTATAGCCACTAATGATCCCAACATGTATGCATGCGCCCCAGCATGTGGGTACTGTCAAGCGCCTTTCCCATTATGTTGACTCTGGGGCATCGGTGTCCCAACCGGAGGTCTTGGGTTGGTGGTGCCTGTCTCATGGGGCTGGTCTTGGGGAATGAGTGTCCCATTGGGTGGGTGTTCCATTGGGTGGGCAGCTATCCCATCAGTCCAGCCATCCCATCAGTCCAGCAAATTGGGGCCCGGTGTCCCATCGGTCTGTGATTGGTGGGCTGGACAGGAGGCGGGACCCATGCCAAAACCGACCACGGCTTTCCCGCGGCGGGTGTTGGCAGCCATTTTTTGAGACCACCAGCTGCGGCTGGTAAGATCGTTGTATATGCGCACGGCTATTCCGATACAGATCGTAGCCGAATAGTCCAAATGGATAGGTATCGCTACAGTGTCCAAACGCAGTTGGCAGTTAGAATGGATACGATGTCCGAATGCAGTTTGCGTGACGCAAGAATGACGTGCGTGCTTATCCGCTGCATCGGGCCAATACACCAGGTATCTGTGAATACGATTTTCGATATCGACATGCAAACACTGCAGCAGCAATCTCTCCGATGAAGACAACAGACAATCTGCGACTCAACATCGATGCGCGAAGATTAAGGTTTCTCGTTGTGACCAGTGGTTTGTACACAGACTGTGACAATTAATCAATCGATTGACAATGGATGTGCACATCATTACGAATAGAATTGTTGGTTTTACACGTAATTTGGGGTGTGACAATTCCACATCGAGCATTTGAGTTTGCCCACCCAGACCTAGGGTGACAGACGTCTGTCAGGGGGGAGGGGGGGGGGGGTGACAGACGTCTGCCATCTCCATTGGGGTAAGAAACGCTGCGCGGGCCTTCGATTGTTCTGTATGTTTATTGTTGCTGGTTGTTTGCTTATTATGTCTCAGCTTTATGTTGCATGCTAGCTGGATGCCATAGGCAGGTATGATCGGTGCAAGAAGGCTCTCAGATGACTACATGATCGTTTCATTACACCACATAACTAACTAGGATGAGTCCTTTTGGTGGACCTGTTACAGTGTCACTCTGAGATGTCGTTGCATTGTGTGTTCAGGGTCGACTGTATGAAGTCACTCACTCATGCTGTCATGCCAAGTGACATGATGGAATAGGAAACCTCAAACGACATAAATTTCGTTTGAAAGCAGTTTCAGCAGTTTCAGACATTTTAAAACTGTCTCAAGGCCGTCTCAAGTCTGATTTCTGATCTGACATAAAGACCTGACCTGGCATATTCTGACCTTACATGCACTGGGGTTCATGTTTTGCACCCGCTTTTCGTGCAAAATGTACCCCGGAGTACATATTTTGCAGAGGAACAAATTTTCGTTACACCGGCGGTCGAGAAACGGCGGCCCTCGATTGGTCTACCTGTCGTCATGAGTTTACCAACCTGGGTCTTCAGGATCCTGTTGCAAGTCAAGGTCGGCACATGTCAACTCTGAAAGCAAACTACCTAAGGCAATTTTTAAATTTAGGCAAGTTAAGGTAAATTTCTGGACACTGCTTCTTGCAGTGGCAACAGTTTGCACTCTTAGGACGCAGCATGCAACTTTGGCGGAACTTTGTACCGTAACTATTTGGCGACTCAGCCAGAGGCAATTCTCCAAGGATATTCGACTATAGTCCAACATGGCACATCACTGAGATGGCAGCCTCAAGCACTCTGTAATTGGTCAATTTCAAGCACTCTGAGAAACCGAAGGCAACGTAAAATCTGAGTACTATAACTAACCAGAGAAGTTAAATGTTCGAACGAAGAGCTCCGTTTAGAAATGTGTTGAATGTACTATCTGGCGGACTCCAGGGACAAACGCGAAGACTCACCGGAGCACGTCAACTGTGCTTCGACGACGTCGCCACTGCTGAAGCGCCAGTTGCCGATAGCATCGCAAGTCAGAGTGTCGTGTTTCGTTCTCCGCTTGTTGTTGTGCAGCAGAACGCTCGCCTCGCCCTGGCAGTGAACTTGCACCTTTCTGCCAACCGGATTCACGTTTTGGTGTTCGCTTGCGACCGGTCTAATCCTTGCGTCATTGGCTTTGAGTGGCACTCGAGGGCATGGTTCTAAAATGTTTTCTAAAATCTTTATAACCTATGTTGTGCACGCTCTATTATTCTGGGTAGTCTTGCTATGGATAGAACACCATACTGCAGGTGCCCTGTGCATGCTCGGGCTTCACTGGGGGCAGTGCACCCTTGTTTCTGTTGGCGTAGTCGACCACAAACTCCGCCGCTCTAAAAATGTCCTCGTCCGTCTTCAGTGTCTCGATGGCGGGCCTGTATTGAGCCAAACAGCCCAGCGAATCAGCAAGAATTAGAAGAAGTTTGATGCTTTGCATCACTAACAACAGGTGAGTACACATTCTCCAAAATTCGAGCACGCTACGGGGCACATCGGAACTCACTGCCGATGTGTTTTGTCAGACCTTCGTCAGGCCATCAGCACGCAATCGCAGGAAAAATTTGAGGGCGGCGACGTTTAATCGGTGCCTACGGCGGCTCTAGGGTGCTGGGTGCCATTTGTCATGCAATGCACTTGATTTGTAAAGAAAGGGGCTAGAAAAGATGCCAGGCTCTCCGACTATGTATCACACGTGTCCAAACAACCTCTTTTCTCTCTTCCTAGCTGAAAACACCCCTTCTATTGCAATAAAATGATGGATCGATTACACACTCAAGTGCCGTCCATGATCATTTGCAACGCTATTCATGGCTGCCCTGCCAGCACTGGTTTGAATGGTTGAGGCGACGTTTCTGTGCGTTACTGTGCGTCTGTTTGGGGTATTGGCCTGAAGAAGCCTGCCGTAAGGCAGGCGAAACGTCGCCTCAACCATTCAAACCAGCCTCAACCATTCAAGCCATGAATCGCGTTACAAATCGATTACACACGCTTGCAAACCCTCCTCCTTCCCCATTCCAGCGAATGCTTAGGTGAAGTGCTGTACTACGTGTAGTCATTCACAGACGCAACGACGACGACTTCGGACGGGACCCGTCGACGTATGTTCATTACAACTGGGATAGAATGAGACAACGAATGCGTCACGCGATTCGCCTTGTTTCAAAAGACCTCAAGCTTCTGGACATCCGCTGTGATCGCACTGCATTCTATCATAATGACAAGACAATCAAACTAGGTCTGGTCCGAACGCGCAAGCACATCTAACAGCAAGCGGCTCAACACATTCCTTTTCAGACGGTCACTCAGTGGACTGGCAGAACTAATCACAAGCCTTTTCTCTGGAAAACTCTGCCGCCTTCGTCGCTCTCAAAAGTGACTCTGCCATCGCTGGCCGGCAGCTGGTGTAGTCGGCACTTCTGGGTGTCAGTGGAGTGGCTGAAGCTGAGGCAAAAGGGGCTCCTGGTGCAGTGCATGGCACAGGCGTAGTGATCAACCGTGTTCTGGTGGACGCTGGCAACTGGGTAGGTGACCATCTGGCCATCAGCCACCGGATCGAAGACCACTGTTGGGGAAGCTGCTAATTGGGAAGTGTCATTGAATGATAGGCGAACAGTTAGAAGCCGACCTCTCGAAACCTTTGCCAATCAAATCAACTACACGAAGGCACTGACGTTGCAAGCTAGTGCCGCTAATGCCAAACATCATTGCCAGCCCTAATGCCACACCAAGTGAAAGGTTCTATGCATGAGGAAAGACTCTCAATCGGTCGTACACCAACAAATCACTTTCCACTTGGCATTTAGACGTCGTAGCGTTTGCGATTGCGAAGGCATAGGGCTTCCACACTCCGCGCGACAAGATTTTGTTCCACGTTCAAGAACACTCACCGAACTGGCACACGTGTCCGGAGCTGGCATAGCGATGCGGGACATCGTTGAAACCCAGGAAAGTGCCAGGATCGTACCATATAGCGGCAACGTTTTGCTTGTTCAATTCCCCTGACTCACCGCTGCCGGCGACGTAGTCAGAGAAGCCGACTTCACCAGGGGATATGGCAGTGTCGAACGGCAGCCGCCTGCCGTCTGGCAGAATCCAATGCCACCCTTCTGTGGGACTCGACTGGTCGCTGTCTTGCTCCAGGCCGACGTAAGGGTTCTAAGAATAATTGCAATTTGGTAGAATGAGACCACATCACTGAAGATCGGTGCTACAGCAAAAGTGGCAACCAGCTATTGTAGCACCTTCGTTATTAGTGATTTGCATGTACCTTCAATTAGTTGTGGTATTTCAAAGTAAGAATTGTTTTGCTGTAAAATGGTAATTTGTCATGTGCTTGGTACTACTGTATTGTGCTTCATTCTAAACGTCGATCTAGCGTTTCGCAATTTCTATGGACAACTAAGGCGAAAATACCGTCACATTTTCATATTCCGATGGCATCTCAGCCAACATCTGCAGAAGCTTCGGAGTCAAAACGACCGCCAAGTGACCCCCTAGGCTAGTACAGTGGTCTTGTGCTGAGGAAAAGTTGTAGAAGAGCTCCTTGAAGTTATAAAAGCAGTGTCCTCCATAGAACACCGCTGGTGAAGCATTGGCCCTTGCGACGCTGGCACATTCTTCATATCTAGTTGCGCCGCATAGTGCTGAAATTGGTTGAATCAATGAGCCGGTTGCTGGACTGAAGTTTCGGTGTGGTAATCCACGATTATTACTTGGTAGACGCGCTGTACACTGTAGGTACAGTGCGCCTCAAAGCTCGCCGTCTACACACCTGGTTGAGCACTTTGCAATAGAAGGCCACCAATTAGAAACAGCAGGTGTTTCATCTCGTTCTGCAGGCTTGACATAATACAGTGTGGGTGACAGAAGCCTTCAGCAGAAGCGTCTCTATCTCAAAGCAAATGAACACAGACACAGGCGAAATGAAGCCCTTGTTATGCACGCAGGAAATGCCATTTCCATGGTGATGCTTCTGCGCAGAAAAGCGCAATGTGAAAAGGTGCTCCTAAGGGACCACGACTAGGTCACCGCGTCAGAGTTTTGATTTCCCTAAACTATTTGGGGCGGGACTTGTTGGCAATGGGGAAATGCCGTTGCCCTCCCCCTCCCCACCCCCCCCCCCTCCCCACCCACCCCCCCCCCATGCTTTATCGCACGAGGTGCGTTTGTCGCGGGGAATTTTCCATTCAAAACGCCTATTCCTGAGCAAGTCATAATTCGCTACATTGTCAAAATTCGTCAAGATATGGCGAGACCAGTCACGGACAGGCATAGACACCCGCGATTTTCGCAACTGTCGTTACTACTCGCCACATTGTGGTCTGTTACATTTGTTATTGAATGAGAAATGTTCAACGAACTTACACGTGTCACGTGTTCTGTGTATCACATGCTCTGCTCCGTAACGTGTGAGCAGAGCATATAGGCGCGTCCTGTGCTGCATTTCTAGGACGTGAAGAAAAGAAGGCGTGCCTTTGTTCGAATTACTAGAACGCAAAGCAAAAGGGGGCGTGTGCACACGGGTCAAACTGTTGGGCAAGTTATCTTACTCCGTATGCTATGGCGCACAACTGAGTCAAAAAATCTCGCTACTTTACTGATAAGGGCCAGCCGAACCGAATGCGTGGTCTACAAATTGTAGTTGCTTTGTTGCTTTGAAGTTAGTTCTTGCTTTATTGGTTCGTTCTTCAAAGAGACAATATGAAGACGAGTTTCGTCTTTGTCGTTTGGGCCTGTTGCGGCGCCGTTCTTGGAAGTGAGACGACATTGACTGTGTTGTTTCTAATCGTACACTGCTACATATGTAGCTAATCAGTCGTCACGAACGCAACACTTTGCAGACCTCGACCAGTGCGACCTGGAGTCGGGTAACCCAAACGGCTGGGTTGCCGGAAGCATACCACTTCAAAATGCGGACGACGTGACAGTGGACCTTGGGTCCTCTCATCCATCTGGAAACGACAACAACTTCTGCTATGAACAAAATGCAGCAGGAGACGTTTGTTTCGCTCTCTATATGCGACCGAAGCGCTGCAGTTTGCCTCCGGGATTCGGTACAGTTGCAAAGTTTTCATTCGGAATAAGAGATTGGCGTCCCTTCGCTTATAGATGCTTTTCTTGCGTTTCAGCCCAAACGGAGTTGACGTGGCCTCATGGTTCGAAGAGCGACCAGAGACAGACGGACCATCCGTGCGCCACAAAGATGGGTTGGCTGTTACAAGGGACATTGGGATGGGACTACTGTGCTTGGCTTTCTTTGTCTGTTTGATGCTGAGGTGGACCAACTCACTGTTCGAATCTGTAGGGGAGTCATTCTGAAATGCGTCACAAAGTGAATCTTTTACAGAATCTTCATAGTTAAACCTGTCATTGAAAGTTTCGCAGTCACGATGCCATGATTCGACGTTTGTATTCAGAAGACTTCGCCGCCATTGGCTGTGCCGATCCGGCGGTGCGCAGACTGGCAACCAGTCTAGACAGCGCCAGTGGCACAGCCGCCGAATTCGTTCGCGACTTCCGGACGTCCACGGGCAATCGCTTCTCCTTCTTCTACATCAGATATTCGAGGCCGGTGGAAATTGGTCCCTCACAGATCACCAACATCTATACCGACGACAACCTTTGCTTGATTGGGTTTCAGGTGAGCTGAGGGTCTGCCAAACAAGTAGTACACTCACCGAAATGGTCGTTCTGAACGAGTCCACCCCTTTTACTGAATGAGTCCACCCCAAAATTCTGAATGAGTCCACCCCAAATTCTGAATGAGTCCACCCCAAAATTCTGAATGAGTCCACCCCGAATTCTGAGCAGGCGCGATGAGCGGTGATGCGGAGCTCCCTCTCCGTTGCAGAGAATCGTCCGACGCATTAGTGTAGCTGTCAGCAATGTAACGTCACCGTACTACTGTGTCGCAAGAGTTATAGCAGGGAAGGGGCACAGCCGGCCTGAGCAGGAGGTGAACTACAGTAGATGGAGGAATGTTTATTCCACCCACTGTTTGCACTAAAACTCGGTCGACGTCGCGCCTGGCGGGTCTAAGCTAAGGCTTAGCGCGACCACCAACTTCAGGGCGCGCTCCGCGCGCCCTGAAGTCGGTCACCGGTCGCGTAAAGCCTAAGCTTCGACCCGCCAGACTGCGACGCCGACTGACTCTTGTGCACTGTGGGCGCAGGGCGAGCCTAAGCATAGCCTGAACTGGAAGGAATATACTGTGTCTGAAAGTAATATAAAGAAACAAGAAGAATGGCGATTTGCCGAAAGACCTAACGCAAAGCAAGCATTAAAATCTCTGCTCGGCCGATGATCAGCATCGATGTCTAAATAACTACAGACCATATGCGCAAGCACTGTGTGTGTGCAAGAACCGATGAAACATGCCTGCGCAGCACCAAAGTGTGCTCGCCTACACGCAGCTAGGCGCACAACGTGTCCACTGCTGATCGGCGGTGGGGGTGGACTCATTCAGAATTTGGAGTGGACTCATTCAGAATTTGGGGTGGACTCATTCAGAATTTTGGGGTGGACTCGTTCAGTAAAAGGAGTGGACTCGTTCAGATTTAGCCCACCGAAATGCGCAACACATACCATTCTTCGTGCCTCTTTCTTCACTTCTTCCGAGAGGGCTGAATCTATCTACCGTACTTCATACACCGTAACGTACAGGACGAGAGCAGTCGTCGTCTTCGTGGCTTACTGGTAGCGTCGGTCGTTGGAATGCCTCTCAACAGTGGGCTCAGGCAGAATCCCAGTCGTCTTCCGGAGGTAGTTGTAACCACCGTCTAGAAGTTTGCTCATCTCTGAAGACCCTTGCTTACCACCTCATAATCGGGAAATTGGTACGATTTATTCAGTTCCCCAAGTACCAAGACGGACCCCTCTGACGAGCTTTTTCGCCACACCAGAGCCTCAAAACATTCAAATCAACGGCGATTTGAACTACGGGAAGAATGCCATTCTGCTGAACGTTGACGTCGACCAACAGACCTTCTTCGTCCACGCAACGGAGCCTGATTTCCTCTGCGACGACATTTATCCTGCGAAGAACAAGAACAGTAAGTGAGAAAGAAGGTTGGAAGAAATTGGTTTGGAGGAACCACATTACTTCACAACGCAAAGCTAAATACTTCTATAGTACGTAGCAGTATTCTGCAGTTGAAAGTCGGTCTCTCTCCGTGACGGTCACAATCACTACACCACACTAATCGTATTGACTGACTAGACATGCTACTCTTAATGGTGTGAATGTCATTCAATTGCCTCACTGATTTGTTGATGTTCCAGCCAGGGTACCAATGCAGCTTGCCGTGAGCTATGAAGCAGCCAAAGTCCAAGCTCTGAAGAACACTCCAGGCCTTCAGGGACAACAACAGAGGCCTGAGTGTGTACTGGGTAAGATTAGAAAGTTACGGTGCCTTTACGTGTCATTCAAGACAGCGCTTATCTTCTCATACATAACTCGTAGATTTCTCGCGGCCTATATGCGACAATCCGGAACTCATCAGCTCCGTTCAAAGAGCCATGACATCCACAAACGACGACGCCCAGAGAGCGCGAATGGTGCAAGGGTTCCTGCGCCGCACATACGGAAGGGACGACCACTTCATCGTCTCCTTTATCAAGCTTGAGGTACGATCTATTGAGCTTGCCGCAAGAGAACAACGTCTAGAACTAGGTATACAAATGTTTGATTACTAGAACATATATCTTTGACTCGTTGGTAATAAGTAAAGTGTGCCTACTTTCAAACCACTTCAGGAAGGTGCTTTCACCAGTCTGACCGCCTTCACTGACGCCTACTCCTGCATGACGTTCCAGATGGACAACGACCTCAGTCTTTATGTTGTAATCGCCCAACGACTGGAGAAGAACCCTGAGTAAAAGTGACGAAAGCGCACCATTGTTAGAAGTCTTAGTGTAGCGCAGGAAGCGGAGGGACTCTAGGTATGTGCTACGTTCGTTGTTCCAGTCGAGTCCGAAACAATTTTAGCCACGTTGCACATTCGAAGTGGGCTACATTTGAAACGCGCGACGTGTACGGTTATGTGCTTTTCTTTCCTTCCTTGCAACATTTTACCACATTTTTACCACATTTTACCACATTTTCAAATGCGACAGCAAATCATCAGCGCTCGCGCGACGCAAGTGGCATTGCCTGTAGACACAAAACGATTACGCAATATATAGAGCATGAAAAGAGAAACTGTTGCAAGTAGGGGCTTCATTTTGCGCTTAAAGCAAAGATCCTGTTTTTATCTTGTCTTCAAAAGCAAGTACCGTAAATACTCTGATAAGCCCCCCTCCCCTCCTTCAACTTCGACAGCATGCTCTACAAAGCGGAGATGAAGAGGGGGGCTTATTGGAGTATTTACGGTATTCTGGTTTGCTGGTAGTGGAATGTGAAGTATGTTTGGCCACCGGTGGCGGACTGACGTTAGTTAGATGAGTGGCGTTGGTAGGTACACTGTATGTAGGAGGAATCATGTTGCACTAGCCGTTCCTTCCTGTTGCAGAAGAATTCCTGAGATCTGAATAGCATGAAATGTAGTCGTCAATGGCCGTAATGTCCTGGGGCCGTATTCATAAAACGACTAAAACATGTTTTACCCTAAAACATGTGTTTGAAATCGAGCCTAACACAGGCCGCGGCCAAACACAGGATTCATAAAACAACACAAGCTTGCTAACACAAGAAATCCTAACACAAGCCACAGCTTGTTTTAACTCTTGTGTTAGTCGTGATAGTGAGCACAAAATCAATACTACAACTGCGTAAAGTAAAGAAATGTTACAAACGACAAACAAAACAACCAATGTGGCTTGGTGGAAGTTCACGAGCATTCATTCTTCCGGAGAATCGCACATTGTGTTTTGGAGCGACAAATATAGCCTCATCGAGTTTACAATCAGGGTTTTCAGTAACAGTGTGAGTCTTTGAAAACAATCCATTAGAGGTACTGACAATTTAGGTGCACATTATCTCATGGGCACAGTAGCGGATCCAGGGGGGGGGGCGGTTGTGCGTCCGCCCCCCCATTCGGCCAAACCGCCCCCCCCCCATTCCCCCTCCGGAGAAAAAAAAATTGCGCGGCAGCACCTCCAGAGCAAAAAATTTTCGCCTGCGGCGCTATTTTATAGCACTTTTGTACCAAAATAGGCCAAAATCGGCCAAAATTTTCGCCTGCGGCGCTAGTCTATAGCACTTTTGTACCAAAATAGGCCAAAATCGGCCAAAATTTTTGCCTGCGGCGCTATTTTAAAGCATTTTTGTACCAACATAGGCCAAAATCGGCAAAAATTTTCGCCTGCGGCGCAAATTTTTTTACGTTCTTTTATAGCATCTTGGTCCCCCCTGTGGCCTCAAAAATTCCGCCCCCCCCCCCATTCCGAAATCCTGGATCCGCCACTGCATGGGCAAATATAGTCTTGTGTTCAGAAAGCAGAATTCAGTGTATAAAACGGCGCGATTTCTTGTGTATCACTTTCTTCGAAAACTAAACGACTGAAGAACAACAGAACTGCGAAGTAATCGTCTAACAACGTTCTACTACCGTATTTGGAACTCTTATGCTCCCACGAAAGTACTGAGAGTTACAATCGTGGTGTGCTAAAACGTGTTTTAGTTAGAACATGTTTCAGGAGCCTGTGCTAGTGTTGGTGAATCGTGTGTTACAGCTTGTGTTACGGAAAACATGTTTTAGCGCACTAACACAGGCTTTCCGTCTAAAACATGTTTTACAGAAACACAAGCTTTATGAATACGGCCCCTGTTGCATGATCTGTCCTGTTCAAGGTCTGTCCTGTTGTGAGCCAACGGCGCTGGTCGCCTCGCACGCGCGCCGCAAAGTCCGTCCTGTTCATTGTCAAGGTCTGACCTGTTGCAAGATTTGTCCTGTTGAAGGGTCTGTCCTATTGCAGGGTATGTCCTGTTGCAAGGCCTGTCCTGTTGCAAGGTCTGTACTGTTGATAGATCTGTCCTGTTGAAAGATCTGTCCTGTTGCAGTGTCTGTCCTCAGTCCTGTTGCAAGATTTGTCCTGTTGTAAGATCTGTACTGTTGCAAGATTTGTCCTGTTGCAAAATCTGTCCTTTGCAAAATCTGTCCTGTTGCAAGATTTGTCCTGTTGCAAACTCTGTCCTGTTGCAAGGTCTGTCCTGTTGCACGATCTGCCCTGTTGCAAGATGTGTCCTGTTGAAAAATGTGTCCTGTTGCAGAAGGTCTGTCCTGTTGCGAGCCAATGGTGCTGGTCGCCTCGCGCGACCATCCTGTTGCCACGTCTGTCCTGTTGCAAGATCTGTCCTGTTGCAAGATTTGTCCTGTTGTAAGATCTGTCCTGTTGCAAGATCTGTCCTGTTGTAGGGTCTGCCCTGTTGCAAGATCTGTCCTGTTGCAGGGTCTGTCTTGTTGCAAAATCTGTCCTGTTGCAAGGTCTGTCCTGTTGCAAGATCTGTCCTGTTGCGAAATCTGTCCTGTTGCAAGATTTGTCCTGTTGCAAGATTTGTCCTGTTGCAAAATCTGTCCTGTTGCAAGGTCTGTCCTGTTGCACGATCTGTCCTGTTGCAAGATGTGTACTGTTGCAAACTCTGTCCTGTTGCAGAAGGTCTGTCCTGTTGCGAGCCAATGGCGCTGGTCGCCTCGCGCGGCCATCCTGTTGCAAGATTTGTCCTGTTGCAAAAATTTGTCCTGTTGCAAAATCTGTCCTGTTGTAAGATCTGTCCTGTTGCAAGATCCGTCCTGTTGCAGGGTCTGTCCTGTTGCAAGATCTGTCCTGCTGCAGGGTCTGTCCTGTTGCAAGATTTGGCCTGTTGCAACATTTGTCCTGTTGCAGAAAGTCTCTCCTGTTGCAAGCCAACAGCGTTGACTGCCTCGCGAACGCGCCGTACCCCTTCCGACGGCGCGGGGGTCTGTCAGACCCCAGGGTTTGGCATATGCGCATCATCGAAGAAGGAAATTGAAGATGCTGCACATTGATTTTAAAAAATTCCAAGAAAATAAGATGTGCATTTTCGGGGGGGTGTCAGTAAGATGCTACTCATGCAGGATAGATTTTGGCGGAAGGTATCAATGCTAAAATGAGCATCTTTAAAGGACAACTGGGCCATGAAACCAACTCCCAAAACGGTTTACCGACAAAGGAGCGACTGACAAAGGAGCGACAGACAGAGGAGCGACGACAAAGAAGCGACGCGACAAAGAGGCGACACGACAAAGGCGCGACGGACAAAGGAGCGACAGCTTGAACTTTGTTTTGTCAGCCACTTCTACCAATCTTTGGCGCTCAGAATTGGTTGCTTTAGACACTGCATCTGCTCTTGCTGCAATTATGGTTCACTACTAATAAATAATTTTAATTTAATATGAATTGTGAGATTTTCTTAAATATCAAATTTAATTGATATGATATTGATTAAAATTGAGTTAAATTGAATATGAAATTAAATATAAAATACTAATACACTGTGTGGTCACTAGACTGAGCACACAGACGCCGACGTATATGTTTGCAAAAGATTTGCGGGTGCCAGAATGTTCAAAATTAAGTTCACAAAAGTTTTGTTTTGCAGTAAACTTATCACATAATATCAGTAGACATAGAGTACGTTGCCATTCGACAATGTACGAGCACCGAAACAGTTATTACTGGCTGTCAAAACGAAATCTGATTTGTCGCTCCTTTGTCCGTCGCTCCTTTGTCGTGTCGCCCCTTTGTCGCGTCGCTCCTTTATCGTCGCTCCTCTGTCTGTCGCTCCTTTGTCTGTCGCTCCTCTGTCGGGATACCCCCAAAACGCAGAGTAGAAAGAACAACACAAAACACTGGCGGAATACTACCAGACACTGTCACTGCATCACAAGTATTGTGAGATGGAATCGGCCATATGAAATAGCTCAAAACAGCTGATGTTGTTGTCGCCATGTTCGTTGTAGTGGAGAAAGACTCCGCAAGTGCGACAATAGTGTGTGGTCTTCGATTTCACAGAGGCTGGGTGCATGATACAGCATTTTCGATTCTTGTAGGGGACATTTCTGCCGAAGTGGCCGAGGTGCCACTTCTGCCTGAGATCGAAAATCTCCTCTTTTGTCAGCTTTGGAGGAATGGCGACAATGACGTCAGGGCGGAGGGGAATATGACACAATTGGGGCACTTCTAATTGATGAATGACCTCAATTAATTCACAAACGAGAGTCCTTTTCGCATTGATGTTTTTGAATGTGGGATTGTAGGACTTGAACAAAATGACGGCGCTGACAACAGCGACTTCCAGGAGGAAGTGAACCCGCTTCCAAGGCACCAGTTTTTGGATGTGAAGTGACGGCGATTGGTCGCGCGAAGGTGGTCGCTGAAAGATGTGCATAGTTCCCAAAGATGCCCATGAGTATGTAGGGTAGTGAATGAAAGTTTGCTTGGTGGTGGTGCATCGTGAACAAAACAAAAGTAATTAAAACACTGGCTAATTGTGAATAATTACACCACACTCACAGTTTGTCCACTGCGCCCATAAAGCGCTCGTAGAGCACGTACTTCTCTGGACGACACTTCAATTTTATGGTATTTATTGTCTTCCTTAGATTTGACTTTCTGCCAAGTGATTGGAAGATAATTGCCATCGTCCAGCTACCCGTGATCAGGAATTAAATCCATTAGACTGATGCATTGAGCATCCTGCCAGTGGTCAGGTCGACTAAGCCTGAATTTACATAAAACTTACATAACGTACATTAACATGGGCATCTTTGAGCACAGTTGGCATCTACCATCAGATGTATGCGAGGTGAGAGTATGGCCCCTTTGGAGGTTTCCCGCGTGCTTGCTGCCTTTCATTATCTCTTTTGGAATATTTGATCGGGCATGACTCATGGCCATACCACACCAATACGTGTTGTGCAGTTTGGCCATTGGGTGAACAATGCTTGTCATGGTGTAACCACGGTTGGTGAATATCTGCATTTGCACAAAGGAGCAGTTTCAAACACCGGGGGATACACAAACAGAGCCTAACAAAACACCGTTCGTGAGGTATTGTATTTTCTATAACGACTTCCTTTTGTTTGTCGCATTAGCTTTCTCTACTGAAACGTAGCGCTCTACAAACTATCATCCTATTCATCTTCGCCAAAAGTGCCCATCTTTGAGATCTATTATACTTACCTTTATAGCGTGTTTTCATCACCTCTGAAGCTCTACCTGAAGCTCCTGCTCCTCGTCAGTGATGCCTTTATTTTGGTTGGAGGAACACCGGCTGACGCCATCATACTGGATCCCCTACATGGGACCAACCTCCCTGGCCATTTGGATCCCACCTTATGACGTCGCCATTTACTGCTACCCAGACTTTCCTCACTGACTCCACATCGCGACTTCGTCTACGACTGGAAAGATTGACTTATTGTGGATTCATCAGCTTCCAATCGAACTTCGCGATTAATGTTCTTTCGATCACATATACTGCTTGCAATGATGCCCATATGTGCGTGATGTTGTCCGGCAGAACGATTGGCCTGTTTTGTATATGGGCATGTTCGTAGACCCTTCAGTAAGATGCTACTCATTGTTTTTTGGAAATTTTTCGTTTGCAACATGGGCTTCATAGAATTCCCGATTCGTATATGGTCATCTCTGATCTATGATGCAGCATTATAGATCCGCGCCGCCGGAAGGGGTACAAAGCGCGAAACAAATGATAGAAAGCGGGCAGATTTTCCGGTTGCAAGGTCTGTCCTGTTGCAAGATTTGTCCAGTTGCAAAATCTGTCCTGTTGCGAGCCAACGGCGCTCGTCGCCTCGCGCGACGATCCTGTTGTAACGTCTGTACTGTTGCAGCGTCCTGTTGTAGAAAGTCTGTCCTGTTGCAAGATCTGTCCTGTTGCAAGCGAAATAGTCGCTGAAGCGGCTAGAATTGCCTGCGCGAGCATTGTCGTACTGTTCGGCTCTGTTGCAATTGCACATTGCAAGGTTCTCTGCTGTACCGCGCACTGCCGCACTGTTCGCTTTTGCAAGGCTGTGCTACCGTGCATTGCCGTACTGTTCAGGCAAAGCCTGCGTTGAAGGCAGGCATCAACAGGCGACGCTGGCCGTGCAGCGATTGATTTTCTGCGGTCGATGGATCGAAGCGAGCGAGCTTCTCTGCGGGACGCCGCTGGCGTCCTGCTGGCTTCCTAGCGCGCGCGTGCTGAAGCGTCGCGTGGCGAAGTGCCAGCGAGGCAGGCGCATGCTGAAGCGTCGCGTGGCGAAGTGCTAGGGAGGCAAGCGTACTCAGACAGACGGACAGACAGACAAAAGGCCTAGCTAGCATAGTAATGTAGACTAGTGTCTTTAGCCCATAGGTGATACTGCATATCAATAGCTGAACACCTATGGAAACAGGGCCATTTGTATCGACCCATGGAAATCAGCCACTGCTCACAACATGTATTGGCCTATGGTCCACAGCCAATGCTCACAACAGCCCATAGGAGATTCAGATAGATCTAAAGTCATTTGACACTGTGCCTCTGTCAGTGCCTGCTTTTAGGGTTGCACCAGCTCTCATGCCTCAGAATACACTGAAGCTAACACATGGATGCTTGCATTTAGCCCTTAGGAGATTTCAGATAGATCTAATGTCTTCTGACACTGTGCCCCTGCGACCCATGGAAATCAGCCACTGCTCACAACATGTATTGGCCTATGGTCCACAGCCAATGCTCACAACAGCCAATAGGAGATTCAGATAGATCTAAAGTCATTTGACACTGTGCCTCTGTCAGTGCCTGCTTTTAGGGTTGCACCAGCTCTCATGCCACAGAATACACTGAAGCTAACACATGGATGCTTGCATTTAGCCCTTAAGAGATTTCAGATAGATCTAATGTCTTCTGACACTGTGCCCCTGCCAGTGCCTGCATTTACCATTGCGCCCGCTCCCGTGCCTTTGATTACACTGAACTTTGCATATATGTGGTTGTGTTTAGCCCATAAGAGGTTTCAGATAGATCAAAAGTCTCTTGACACTGCGCCCTTGCCAGTGGCCTGCATTTATCATCGAACCTGTTACCGTGCCTCTGAATACACTGAAGTTAACACATGGATGCTTGTGTTTAGCCCTTAGGAGATTTCAGATAGAGCTAATGTCTTCTGGCACTGTGCCCCTGCCAGTGCCTGCATTTACCTTTGCACCTGTTCCCGTGCCTCCAAATACCTGTAGGAGTCTCACAGCGACAGCTCTGGAGTGAATGGTGACACGACAGTGCGAAATTTTTACGAAAATGACCAGTAGGCACTCTTTAGTGCTCAGAATGTACTGTGCAGTCGATATTTTCGTGAATTTTGTGGAATTTAGTAATTTGCAAAAGTTTTGAAATAGGAGGGGATTCCTTCCAGCCCACGACGGTCAGTTTAAGCTATAGATCTCCAGGATCCGTCAACTGTGTCAAGAGAAAATGGCCGGACAAACAGACAGACAGACACACACACACACACACAGACTCTATGCCGCTTAGTATATAGGACTAGAGCGTTTAGCCCCTAGGAGAATCTCTATGGTCAATAGCCCATGGATAATCTACAGAGCATGAAGGAGATAATGCAATCGTTGAATTCAGCGCACTGCAGGACATAACAGTTAGATCTCAAGATTTGACACTTTGCCCCTGCCAGTGCCTGCATTTAGGATCCCGCCAGCTCCCATGCCTGTAAATACACAATAGCCACTTGGGTTTAGCCCGTAGTCACTTGGGTTTAGCCCATAGGACATTTCAGATAGGTCTCAAGCCATTCGACCCTGTGCCCCTGCCAGTGCCTATGTTTAGGATTGCACCGGCCCCCATGCCTGTAAATACACAATCGACACTTTGGATTAGCCTGTAGACATTTGGTTTTAGCCAATAGGACGTTGCACATAGATCTCAAGCCATTCGACACTGTGCCACTGCCAGTGCCTACATTTAGACTTGCGCCAGCTCCCGTGCCTGTAAATACACAATAGACACTTGGGTTTAGCCCGTAGAAATTTGGGTTTAGCCCATAGGACATTTCAGATAGATCTAAAGACATTTGACATCGATCCAAAGCAGTTTGATGCTGCACCCATGCCAGTGCATACAGTGCCTGCGAATACACTTTTTATTCTCACCACGACAACCACATGACATGGTGACACTGCAAAGAGCGTTTGGCGCGAAATCAAACGTCAACCACAGCGTGTGGTGCCTTTTGTGCTCAGAATGTACTGATGCAGTCGATATTTGCGAAATATTGTGGAATTTAGTCATCGGCCAAAGTTCTCAGATAGGAGGTGCAAAACTACAGTGTATAGCGGTCAGTTTAAGCTATAGATCATCGCGATCCGTCAACTGTAGCGAGCGCTAGAGCGCTGACAGATCCACAAACAAACAAACACACAGACGGACAGACTCTTGCCGCTTAGTAATAAGGACTAGAGCCTTAAGCCCGTAGGAGAATCTCTATGGTCAATAGCCCATGGGTAATCTGCAGAGCATGAAGGAGATAATGCAATTATTGAATTCAGCGCACTGCATTACATAACAGTTAGATCTCAAGTCATTTGACACTTTGTCCCTGCCAGTGCCTGCATTTAGGATCACGCTAGCTACCATGCCTGTAAATACACAATAGCCTCTTGGGTTTAGCCCATGGGACATTTCAGATAGGTCTCAAGCCATTCGACCCTGGGCCCCTGCCAGTGCCTACGTTTAGGATCGCACCAGCCCCCATGCCTGTAAATAAACAATTGACTCTTGGGATTAGCCTGTAGACATTTGGGTTTAGCCAATAGGACATTTCACATAATTCTCCAGCCATTTGACACTGTGCCCCTGCCAGTGCCTGCATTTAGACTCGCGCCAGCTCCCGTGCCTGCAAATACACAATAGACGCTTGGGTTTAGCCCGTAGACATTTGGGTTTAGCCCGTAGGAGATTTGAGATAGATCTAAAGACGTTTGACATCGATCCAAAGCAGTTTGATGCTGCGCTCCTGCCAGTGCATACAGTGCCTGCGAATACACTTTGGAGTCTCACAACGACAACTCTGACATCAGTGGTGACACTGTAAAGTGGTCTTAGCGCGAAATCGAACGTCAGTTACAGCGTCTGGTGCTTTCTGTGTTCAGAATGTACTAATGCAGCCGATATTTGTGAAATATTGTGGAATTTAGTCACCGGCCAAAGTTCTAAAACTAAAGATGCACAACTACGTGTTCTGACGGTCAGTTTAAGCTATAGATCATTGCGAACCGACAACTGTGTCTAGAGTTATGGCGTTGACAGATCCACAAACAAACAAACAAACAAACAGACGGACAGAGTCTAGGCGCCATAGTATATAGGAGGACTAGAGCCTTTAGCCCGTAGGAGAATCTCTATGGTCAATAGCATATGGCTAATCTGCAGAGCATGAAGGAGATAACTCAATCATCGAATTCAGTGCACTGCAGGACAGTACAGTTAGATCTCAAGTCGTTAGACCCTGTGCCATTGTCATTGCCTATGATTAAGATCTCTCCATCTCCTGTGCCTGTAAATACACAATAGATGCTTGGGTTTAGCCCTATGACAATTGGCTTTAGCCCATAGGACATTTCAGATAGATCTCAAGCCATTCGAACCTGTGCCCCTGTCAGTGCCTACGTTTAGGATCGTGCCAGCTCATGTGCCTGCAAATACACAGTAGACTCTTGCGGTTAGCCCATAGACATTTGTGTTTAGCCAATAGGGCATTTCAGACAGATCTCAAGACATTTGACACTGAGCCCCTGCAATTGGCTACATTTACGCTCACACCAGCTCCTGTGCCTGTAAATACACAGTAGACTCTTGGGTTTAGCCCGTAGACATTTGGGGTCAACCAATTAGGCATTTCAAATAGATCTCAAGCCATTTGAAATAGATCCAGAATAGTTTGATGTTGTGCCCCTGCCAGAGCATGGAATGCCTGCGAATACACTTTGGAGTCTCACAACTACAACTCTTTAGTGAGTGGTGACACTGTAATGTCCCACACTACGATTTGAAGTTGTTTCGCGTGTTGGCGTACAGTTCGCGCATCATTGCTACTGTGGCCACCATTTGAATCAGCATGGTTTAGCAGAATTGTGCACCTCACAGTCGAAATTGTTGAAATTTTATGGAATTTGGACTTTGGTCAAAGTTCTAAATGCAAAGATGCAAAACTACGTGTTCTGATGGTCAGTTTAAGCCATAGATCATCACGATCCGTCAACTGTAGCGAGCGCTAGAGCGCTGACAGACAAACAAACAAACAAACACATGGACAGAGTCTAGGCGCCATAGTATATGGGACTAGAGCCTTTAGCCCGTAGGAGAATCTCTATAGTCCTAAGAGGACTGTCGTTATGCAATTGTCATGAAGCTGCCGATGGCGCACGCCACTGGTCACATGCAGCGATTTATGGCATGCCACAGGTTTTTGATTTTGGCTTTAGCATTTGGCATTTGGCTTTAGTTTATAGATGACTTCAGGTTGCGCCTGCGCCACTGCCTACAATTACACCTGGTCACGGGCCTGTGAATACACATCAAAGGCATTTGAGTTTAGCCTGTAGATGCTTTGCCTCAGCCCAAAGTCGATTTTAGATTGTGCCCCTGCCAGTGCCTACGATTAGTCGTGAGCCACTCAACGTGCCTGTAAATACACCTTGGAGTCCCAAGACGACAACTCTGTAGCGAATGGTGACACAATACTGCAAAAGTGGCATGAAAGAAACCGTCAGCCACTCCTTAGTGCTCAAAATGTACTGTGCAGCCGATATTTTCGTGATTTTTGTGAAATTTAGTGAATTGCGAAAGTTTTAAAATAGGAGGGGATTCCTTCCAGTCCACGACGGTCAGTTTAAGCTATAAATCTCCAGGATCCATTGCCCGTGTCGCGAGAAAATGGCCGGACAAACAAACACACAAACAAACTCTAGGCCGCTTAGTATATAGGACTAGTGCCTTTAGCCCATAGGTGATACTGTATATCTATAGCTGAACACCTATGGAAACAGAGCCATTTGTATCGACCCATGGAAATCAGCCACTGTTCACAAACAACATGTATTGGCCTATGGTTCACAGCCAATACTCACAACAGCCCATAGAAGATTCAGATAGATCTAAAGTCATTTGACACTGTGCCTCTGTCAGTGCCTGCTTTTATGGTTACACCAGCTCGCATGCCTCAGAATACACTGAACTTTGCATATAGGTGTTTGTGTTTAGTCCATAAGAGGCTACAGATAGATCTAATGTCTTCTGACACTGTGCCTCTGCCAGTGCCTGCATTTACCATTGCGCCTGCTCCCGTGCCTTTGATTACACTGAACTTTGCATGTGGGTGTTTGTGTTTAGCCCATAAGAGGTTTCAGATAGATCAAAAGTCTCTTGACACTGTGCCATTGCCAGTGCCTGCTTCTACCATCGAACCTGTGCCCATGCCTCTGAATACACGTCAGAGTCTCACAGAGACAACTTTGTAGTGAATGGTGACATGACAGTGCAAAATTACCCTGAAAATGGCCAGTAGGCACTCTTTAGTGCTCAGAATATACTGTGCAGTAGATATTTTTGTGAATTTTGTGGTATTTAGTAATTTGCGAAAGTTTTAAAATAGGAGGGGACAAATCGCAGTCAACAATGAGTCTTTTGATGTATAGATCTCCAGGCTCCGTCAACTGTGTCAAGAGAAAGAGGCCGGACAGACAAACAAACTCTATGCCGCTTAGTATATAGGACTAGTGCCTTTAGCCCATAGGTGATACTGTACATCTATAGCTGAACACCTATGGAAACAGAGCCATTTGTATCGACCCATGGAAATCAGCCACTGCTCACAACATGTATTGGCCTATGGTTCACAGCCAATGCTCACAACAGCCCACAGGAGATTCTGATAGATCTATAGTCATTTGACACTGTGCCTCTGTCAGTGCCTGCTTTTATGGTTGCACCAGCTCCCATGCCTCAGAATACACTGAAGCTAACACAGGGATGCTTGCATTTAGCCCATAGGAGATTTCAGATAGATCTAATGTCTTCTGACACTGTGCCCCTGCCAGTGCCTGCATTTACCATTGCGCCCGCTCTCGTGCCTTTGATTACACTGAACTTTGCATATAGGTGTTTGTGTTTAGCCCATAAGAGGATTCAGATAGATCAAAAGTCTCTTGACACTTCGCCCTTGCCAGTGCCTGCATTTATCATCGAACCTGTTCCCGTGCCTCTGAATACACTGAAGCTAACACATGGATGCTTGTGTTTGCCCTTAGGAGATTTCAGATAGAGCTAATGTCTTCTGACACTGTGCCCCTGCCAGTGCCTGCATTTACCTTCGAGCCTGTTCCCGTGCCTCCAAATACCTGTAGGAGTCTCACAACGACAGCTCTGGAGTGAATGGTGACACGACAGTGCTAAATTTCTACGAAAATGGCCAGTAGGCACTCTTTAGTGCTCAGAATGTGCTGTGCAGTTGATATTTTCGTGAATTTTGTGGAATTTAGTAATTTGCAAAAGTTTTAAAATAGGAGGGGATTCCTTCCAGCCCACGACGGTCAGTTTAAGCTATTGATCTCCAGGATCCGTCAACCGTGTCAAGAGAAAATGGCCGGACAAACAAACAAACACACAAACAAACTCTATGCCGCTTAGTATATAGGACTAGAGCCTTTAGCCCGTAGGAGAATCTCTATAGTCCCAAGAGCACGGTCGTTACGCAATTGTCATGAAGCTACCGATGGCGCACTCCACTGGTCAGAACATGCAGCGATTTATGGCATGCCACAGCGAGTATTTGGCTTTAGCCTATAGATGACTTCAGGTTGTGCCTGTGCCACTGCCTACAATTACACCTGGTCACGTGCCTGTGAATACACATCAAAGGCATTTGAGTTTAGCCTGTAGATGCTTGGGTTCAGCCCAAAGTCGATTTTAGATCGTGCCCCTGCCAGTGCCTACGATTAGCCTTGCGCCACTCACCATGCCTGTAAATACACCTCGGAGTCTCAAGACGACAACTCTGTAGTGAATGGTGACACAATACTGCAAAAGTGGCATGAAAGAAACTGTCAGCCACTCCTTAGTGCTCAGAATGTACTGTGCAGTCGATATTTTCGTGATTTTTGTGGAATTTAGTAACTTGCGAAATTTTTAAAATAGGAGGGGATTCCTTCCAGCCCACGCCGGTCAGTTTAAGCTATAGATCTCCAGGATCCATCGCCCGTGTCGCGAGAAAATGGCCGGACAAACAAACACACAAACAAACAAACAAACTCTTTGCCGCTTAGTATATAGGATGTGAAGCTAAGGAATTGTGTGAACTATGAATGCTCATTGTTTAGACGTGCATGCAATTTAGCCCAGAGCAATAATTATATCTAGGGGCCAGATGAACTTTCAAATTAAATGGCATTTAAAACGACTGGACGATTCCCTATCTTTCCTTTCCTTCTTCTCCGATTGTTCCATATTGTCAATAAAAGCGGGAAATGTTCTATGATTGAGCAAAGCAATTGGTATTA
>JASAMZ010008034.1:0-29890 GCA_030248115.1 Linhomoeus sp. GSCO2_2 | reverse complement strand
TGGTAATTTTGGGGAAATTTTGGCACTCACGAGGGGTCGAGTTAATAAGCGCCCACCCCCTCGAATGAGCCCCCCCCCCCCCCCCTCAAATAAGCGCCCCTCCTAGAGGTAGGTGGAACAAGCTGTTTTAAAAAAGTTGAGTTGTTTTGTTAATACAGAGTGGTTTGTGAGTATTTTAAAGTGGAAGAGTAAAAGAGTGGATAATTTTGTAGTATTTCGAAGCCTTTCCGATATGACGCGCGCCCTCCCGGAGTCCACTATTCATGCGCTACTTCTGACACGCTCCTTTCTGAGGGGTTCTTGCAGGGCAACATTGGGATCGCCCGGGATTAATTTTTTGAGCAAGACACACGCATTTCTGAGCGGTTGTTGCAAGGCAACATTGGGATCGCCCGGGATTAATTTTTTTAGCAGGTAAAGTTGTTTGTAAGACAAGGGTTTAAAAAACAAAAGTATTTCTTTAGCAACTACCGTTCAACAACTGCCTCAACGTAAGCTTTCAAACGATCGAACGAATTCCGCTCTACAACGTAAGACGAGCGAGTTAGGGCAGATATTGCTGTTTGAACCTTTGAGTTACTGTAGCTCGCGAAATTCAAACTTTCGAATTCTCTACTTCTCTTAACGGAATGATCAGTGTGAAACCTATTCAACAAACTCAAGATCGTCACTCTACGATGGAAGACGATCGAGTTTTAGAAGTTTCGCGTTTTAAACATTTGGGTTACTGTAGCTCTCGAAATTCAAACTTTTGAGTTTCGACCAATAGAAGAACAAATGATCAGTGAGTCGAGAGCTATCCAACCAACCCAAGATCGTCTTTATACGACGCACGCTTAGCGAAATGGGTTAGAGCGATTTCTATGTTAAAAACGCGAGAATGTCGCTTTTCGTGGTGCGTGTTTGCGTAATTAACAAAATTTCTACGCCAAGTGAAATAGCACGTCGAGACCTTTTAGTTGACCTATCGCACGCCGCCCTACAGCGTAAGACGAGCGTGTTAGAGCCGTTTTGCGTTTTGGACCTTCGTGTTACTGTAGCGCGCGCATTTCAAACTTTTGAATTTCGACTTCTCTTAACGGAATTGTCAATGTGCCGAAACCTATTCAGCGAACTCAAGATCGTCTCTCTACGACGAAAGACGAGCGAGTTAGATTAGTTTTGCGTTTTAAACCTTTGGGTTACTGTAGCTCCCGAAATTCAAACTTTTGAGTTTAGACCAATAGAAGAACAAATGATCAGTGAGTCGAGAGCTATCCAACCAACCCAAGATTGTCTCCGTACGACGCACGCTGACCGAGTTAGAGCGATTTCTCCGTAAAAAACGCGATAATGCTCGCTTTTCGTGTTGCGTGTTTGCATAATTAAGAAAACTTTTAACGCCAAACGAAAGCGCACGTCGAGACCTTTTAGTTGACCTATCGCGCGCCGCTCTACGACGTAAGACGAGCGATTTAGAGCCGTTTTCAGTTTGAACCTTCCGGTTACTGTAGCGCGCGTAATTCAAACTTTTGAATTTCGAAACCTCTTAGCGCAATTCTCAGTAAGTCGAGACCTATCCATAAAGTCCAAGATCTCCTTCCTACGACTTTCCAACGACGAGATCTGAGAGCGTGACGGACGCACGAACGGACGATAAGCTCTCGTAGGGGTTTGCCCGGCTGAGGCCGGGCGAAATGAGCGCCCAGGGCGCTTATTGGAGGATTTACGGTATGTATTTTACGTACCTACATACTATTTTATACATTATCATTTCTTTGTGCCACAATTGCTATTAATTATCACCTTAATGCGTAAGTATACCTAAAGGTTGTACCTGCTCTGTCGGACCATCCGGACCGCTGGGCCAGTCGGGACAAGACGGCAATCCTGGAGCGAACGGCACCGTCGGCGATAACGGCCGGGCCGGCCGACACGGCAGCTACATAGATCCGCCACCAATCGGAGACCCCGCTTGCCAGAAGGTGCATATAATTGCGTTAGGCATTGGTATGTATATCCTGTATGAAGATAGGCCTTTGACAACTTCTAGTGCCCCGTCGGTCGCCACGGACCACCCGGGCTGCCTGGCGCCAAGGGGCCCAGAGGCGATTCTGGGTAATGGATCACCGTTGTGGAAGGAATGGGAAATTACGGTAGCTATTGTATTCCACTTCGACGGTCCGTTTTGGCAGTATCCCCGGCGCCGACGGAGGACAAGGACAGCCCGGTCGCGACGGGCCCGAAGGTCCGCTTGGCGCCAGGGGCCCTCAGGGAATGCCGGGTCTGAAGGGACCGCTGGGAAACCCGGGAAGCGTTTTGAATGGCGCCCCTCCCGGCCCCATGGGACCATCCGGCCCATCGGGACCTGCGGGACGACTTGGAAGGGCCGGTGAGTAACCAAGACAATCGCTCAGTGTGTCAACAAATGTACAGTATGAAGAACCGAACACGAAACGGAATTTTGTACACTCTTTTACAGGGCCGGACGGCCGGCCCGGTCTACCCGGCTTACCCGGTCCCAGAGGGCCCCAGGGTGAGCGGGGACCCGACGGGGAACCCGGTTTCGGCGGTCCTCCGGGCACCTTTGGACCACCAGGCGACAAAGGTGGGTCTCACAAGTTTTGTCTGACGTACTTATGCTCAACTATGCGGTACAAGAATTAATTGTCAGGCACGTGTGAACACTGCGGTCCAACGTCCGGCCTGCCGGCTTCTTGCTAGAGGGGCGCTATAGAGCAGCAGGAGTATCGGCGCGACGACCGCGACACCATCCGCGGCTACCGACCTTCCGGCAATCCCAACGGAGGCGTCCAAGAAGCACGATTCCTCCTCGTCCGCCTACCCTCAGCTGGGAAGTCTACGCCAGGCGAAGGCGACATTAATTTTGACTAGACGAATACATAGGTCGCGTGATTGTGTGTGGGACTTAAGACCATTTTCTATCAGTTTTGGTACATAGGCCACATCGACTTCTTTCCAGCTTCCTGTAGTAGGTACGGCTTCAGCATTTTGTCAGGTACTTCGGGCTGCAGCACTCTTCGAAATACACAATTTCGTGTCGTTTGCAGAATCAGATCTTCAGCTCACAACAAAGCGCCTCTCTTTTGCGCAAGGTCTATCAGTTTGCCGTCCTTGTTTTGTCGTACAGGCTGACAATTTTGGGCAATGTCGAGGGATCAGACGTCTCCCTGCGTCTTTGCACGTCGTCATACGTCGTACTTGGTTGCTGATTAGATGTAATAGACACGGTAGTACAATGTATGTAACTACTGTGACAGTATGCTGCCAGCCAGCCGTGGCACTATCTATGAGCAGTTCGTACCTACGAATATCTCGCACAACATTCACTAACACTTAGCCTCTTCTGGGGCAGTCATCAAGCCATCCCTTGATTCTCCTTTTCGTCGCCGATGCGCCCGTTGTCGTGGTCGTCGCCGTCGGCGCCCGAGCTGAGGCAGAGCAGGCGACGGCCGTTTTCGGCCGCCGTCGCGTATGAAACGGCGCCGCTGGCCGGCAACTCGGCCTCGTCCACCGTCTCCGGCATTGGAATGTGCATGGTCTCGGGTAGGAAGATGGTCGTCAGACCCGCCACTACCGACAGAGCGCCCACCACCAGCATCGGCAGACTACGGTAGAACTGAAGACGGCAACTCCCAGTTAACTTTGCAACACGCCGTGGATGCCGATTACTACGGTAGTTGGACGCACGCTTGCCAGCTCGACGACGTAGGGCATGGCGGCCACACAAGAGGCGGCGACGAGCGAACTGAAGCCAATCCCCAGTCCTCTGACGGCGGTGGGATAGAGTTCGCTGGCCAGCTGGTAGATGATGGCGTAGGTGAGGCAGATGCAGAACTTGCCCAGACAGGCCAGCACCACCACAGACCAGTCGCCGCCGGGCAGGTGGGAGAGAAGGGCGCCCGCTGGCGCCGTCAGAATACAGCAGGTGCCGCTCAGCACCATCCCCACCACCAAGGGTATCACGCGGCCTGCAAAATATTCCCGCCGTTGTCGCCGTCGTCGTCACCATATCAATCGGTGTCGTACCAATTCGGTTGACGATGACCAGGTTGAGTAGGGTGGCCGGTGCCTCGACGATGCTGGTGGCCGCCCAGGTGACATAGAAGTTGCCGCCCAGATTGGCCGTGTTGTAGGCGATGGTGATGTAGACCATGGCGTTGGCGATCCAGCAGAAGGTCATGAACAGTGTCTTCAGACGAAGTTGGCGACCTCGGAACAGGTCCAGAAGCGAGCCCTTCTGCTCCTCCACTTCGAGCAGCGCCACGCGCGCCGCAGCAAGCTCCGCAACGTCTTCGTCCTCTTCTTCTTCTTCTCTCGCTTCACCTTTTACGTCTCCCGATTCATCGCTCGCTCCTACGGTATCGGCCAACGGGATCCCCTGCGAAAATGGGATAACGCTGGCAACAACCTAGAGTCATGAGTTCTCGGGATATACACAAGTGAAATACCTACATACATAGGCGGCAACGGAAGCCGACGCAACAATAGCACTCCACAACCTGTACTTCGGCGTCGTCGTCCTGTTCGGCAGTAGCCAACCGTAGGGATTCTCTTGCCATTCTAGCGACCATGGTGTCTAAGGCAGGGGACGAATACGACCGCCGCTTGGCCCACGCCATGATGCGGTAGATGACCGCTCTGGCCTTCTCGATCCGACCCACGGACAGCAGCCACCCAAAAGGAAAGCGTCACTATACAATTCCGGCTCCGCACACCACCACTCCGACTCCGCAGTAGAACCTGGGCGACTCGGAGACGAAGGCGGGGTACACAAGCAGTAGAGCGAAGGGTGCCGAGCAGACGAGCCCCATCTGTATCCAGGTGCGGCAAAGGAAGCCGACCAGCGAGAGGGAGGTTGTGGCGCAGGCGTAGAGGACGCACATGGTGGTGGTGACCAGGGTCCTCTTGGAGGGACCCACGAACTCCAGGGCCCAGATGTAACCGATGTTCCAGGCGGCGATGCCTGCGAGACAGAGCACATTTCGGGCAGTTGCATTATTCAACAATTATCGACGCGTATTGTACGGCTTCGTCGTCACCATCGTCGTTACATCGTCGAATACACAAACAGAGCGATCGCTTCAAATGATGAATTACCATGCAGGTGAGCGGAATTTGCTGCGTTCTCAGAGATTTAATGATGATATTTAATTAAATTCAGCAAATTCAATCAAACTAGAATTAACATTGAATTCCCAATTAAACGATAGCAAAAGGAAACCTAACCAAAACTGAAGTAAATACAATACACAGTTAAATTAAAAATCTAGACAGATCAACACACACAAATCAGTAACTCATGCTATAATTGAATCAACAGCCTACCATTGAGCGAAGCGAGAAATCTGACCAGCACGTAGCTGAGCAGTGTCGGCATGTAGAGCGAGACGCAGGCGCCAACCACATAAGTGATCGTCGAGACGATGAAGGCCAGTCGACGGCCGTGCTTGTCCTGAACTTCTTATTCGCATAGCAGCAGTAAGACTATGATGATTACAGTAGACAACGGCGCAACCTGAATGTAGGACAAGATGAAGGAGCCGATGACGGTGCCGACGGCGAAGACGGCCTGGACGTCGCGAACCACTCTGGCCTGGTCGCAGACCAGGTCGAACCGAGTCACGAAGGTGGCCTCGAAATACTTGGGATCGTAGTCCCACTTGGTGCAGGGCACCTTCTTGTAGAGAGAGCCGTTTGGGGCAATGTAGTCCAAGGAGCACTTCTGCTGCACGATGTTCACAAAGGGCAGAGACCTACAGATGAAGACGTGCGCGAGCCGTCGAAGACGCTACTTAGGTTGTCTTTCTGTCCTTGCGGTCGCTATTTCTTGTTCCAACTTCACAAGCACGTACACGCGTATGTAACGTATACAGTTCGTCGGCGCCACACTATATACCCAACGATTTTGGCATCGTCTCGCGCTCACGATGTGTTGTCGTCGTCAGGCGGCATGTCCACTTCCTGTTCGGGAAGGGCGCACTTGTGTTCCGGCGAGTAGCTGAGGTAGACGAAGCCCATGGTGTTGTAGGCGTTCATGAAGCAGGCGGGCAGGCACAGCAGCATGACCACGATCTTCTGGTAGAGGCCGTATTCTCCGATGTCGCGCAGCACGGCGTCGAAGTCGACCATCTGCTCCCGGCCGCCCCTCCGACTCGACGGCGCCAGGCGGGGGTTGCGACGACGACGGCGCAGCATCTTGAGAGGCCTTTCCGACGCTCGGAAAGAACTACGCGTAAGTAGAGAGCGAGAGTTCGGAGTTCTAGGGTTTCTGCTCTTCACGCCTGGGAGACCCGACGGCGACGACAAAACTCAGATAATAATCGCAAGGCAATTCCGACGCTGCGAGTCGCCGTCGTCGCCAACTCGTTTGTCTTCGCTTCTTCATGCGACTCCGAACTACGCCAAATACTCAACGGTGTGGTGCAAATACTCCGTCCGTTGTTTGAAGTAGAAGTGCATGCTGACTGCCGAAGGGCTGTATAACGGCGACCGATAAACAACACCGATCCAGCTAGTGACTTCGAAAACTTCGATCACGCGAGAGCATTCGCCCGAACGGTGTGCATACAGCACACGTGGGTTGTTCAAGCTTGGAACCTGGATGTCTACCATTCAGTAGAACGCATAAGTCACCTCTGTTCTTGGCGCGAATTCTAAGGCTTCGACTGAATTAGTAATAGAGTTCACCGAAGCTTGCCCAGATGACGTGACCACGTGGACCACATGACCACATGACGAGGAGGCGAAATTATACCAAAGTCGCCTATGCCCCTGCTACAGACACAAAGTCTGTCCAAATCAAAACAGTCCAACCATCTCTTACGCTAGCTACAATGCAGTAACACGATAATACTGCGGCTCGAAGTTTACCTAAGCGCGATACTGTAAGCAGTAAGCGCGATGCCAAGCCATACATGCACAATCTACATTGGTATACGATCAGATGCAGGTTAGGCACATTGGCGGCTCCTGGTCCGACTTCACAGATGCATTGTAGATTGACTGAGCTCCGCTCAGCAGCCTCGTTTATTGCTACACGGAGTTTCACGAATGTGCATTTTGGCAGCACGTTAGAGTTTGCTCGATGGGTGTAGTTCAGCATGCCAGATCAACGCAAAACGAATGATTCACATGCACCCTGACGAGAATGCAAAAAGAAATGACGAGAAAGAGACGACAGCGTGCCACTTTATTACAGTTACAGAGGCAACTGTACATGGTTTCACTCAACTTAGCAGGCCCACCAAAGTACATATTCACACTTCACATTCGCCCTTCGCAGTGTGGAAGTGGAAGTGTCAGACGGTGCTTTGCCGATAGTTCTTGGTCTCCAGCAGCTTGACTCCACACATGGCGCAGATGCCCTTCTTGTAGGCGCACGTCTGGCAGTAGTTTGAGCCCACCTGGTGCACCATGGTCCTGCAGGTCTTGCACCGATTGAACTGGTCCCGCTTGTAGGGCTGGAAGCGCTGCTTGCTGCCCGCCAGCAGCTTGTTCTCGCCAGTCTTACGTCCGCCGCCGGCCACGGTGTTGCGCGCGCCCGCCTTCCACACGTCGGGCGTCACGTTCTTCGACAGCTTCTTCTCGCACTTCGTGCACACCATTATATCTCTGCGCTGTACTGCCTTGTTTTGCGACGGACGTTGAACGGGAAGGCCGCGAAAGGCCAATCAGCAGGAAGCGTAAGAAGGTTGCTTCGATACGAACACAATTTCAGGCAATAATACCGCCTTGTTCCAGCTCAGGTTCAAAATTCCGCTACTTGGAGGGGCATAACAGTGGCCGTGGGGCAGAAAGAACGAGGTTGTCGTATACTATGTCGTGATTCGTAGCAGAGCGCCTCCCAAAAATGAACAAGGGAAACGTGCAGGAGAACCTGCAGTGAAGCACTCCGACCAGAACGGGAGAAAGCAGACCGCCACTCACTTATGAGAAATAAGGCCGATTTCCGCACAAAGATTCTCCACAAATTTCGCCGGCTCGCGAGTTTCAGAGTGCGCGTGTTCCCTCCACCTACAGGGACCGGCGCCGGCGCGCAGCAGAACTCCACCGAAATCCTGTAGACCAGGCCGAATTGAGCCCAAAATTTGCCATTTCGCTTCGATTCAACCAGTAGCCGGCAGCTAAGATTTGGGGCAGCGCCAATCGCAGACTCGCCTTGCCATTTTGGACGGGAAGAATTGACAATTCATGCGCAAATCCTTACTTTACCACGTCTTCTTTCCGCACAGCATTTCCTTCAATTCAGAAGTTTGAATGCGCGCGCAGATATAAGTTACAACATTGTTTGCGGAGAGTACGGTAAAAGTTGCATTCAAATTTGAATTTCGGCATTAGGAAAGTGGCTGTTTGAAGGCAAAATCGGCACAAAATGGAGAAACCAATAGAAAATTCGCATTCCTCATCGCGAAATACCCTAGAATCGACATTACAAACGTTCAATCACCTCACTTTCAGTTTCGTCGACGTACCTAGGGCTTCGGTAGGTCGAAAATCGGCAAAAACTCGCGAATCTTGATCCGAAACGCCAAAATAACGCCAGATTCGGCATCAGCGACCTCGAAAGCACCGCAGTCAACTCCAACATTGATTTTGTCCTCGGGGGTGAAAATTCGAATTTTGGACGCGGCCGGGGTACGGTAGCCGAAAAAATATTTTTTTAAATTGATTCCGGATCAGTTTTCAACGGGGAATCGCGTGGTGCAGTCCATTTGGCCATAAATCATCGCAATCGGGCGCTAAAACGGCCGAAAGTCAAAAATTGGAATTTTCGACCCCCGACGGAGACCCGTTGCCACCGCAGAACTCACGATTTCCGCGGCGGATTTTGGCGATGTTGGTCTTAAACGAAAGAGAACATGTTAGTCTTGCCGATTTGAGATATCTGGCCCGATCCAACAACTCCCTGATTTACTAGGATTTTTGAAAGGCAAATTTTTGTCAAAAAACCACTTTCGGCTACCGTAACCCGAGAACGCGTCGGCCGATTGGCTCGGGATTTTTTGTCCCCTCTTCGTCTCGTCGAGGACTACAACATATCCAAAGGGCATCAAAATCGGCCCATTATTCCAGAAAGTAGCACGAACTGAACACCCTCCCAGTAAGTAAAAATTCAAATTTTTGAATTTTTCTCAAAATTTTCCCACTACGCGAAAAAAATGAAGGTCCGTCCACACCTACTATCCCTCGAGAGCTATCGATTAAAAAAAACCCCGTCCAAATCGGATGAACCACGCGCGAGAAATCTTGGGGCAAAAATTTTGATCGGGAGCAGCTCCACTATAGCACTCCGCCCCTTTTGGGGTCGGAGTGCTAACAACGTCGAAAACGTCGCATCCACGCGTTTGCCAACACTGTCATCTGCCGAAAACCACCGACGTTCAGCAAACTATGGCTACGGTAGTGCCGGATGACACACAATGACCGGAATGAACACCTATATTCGTGCAGTCGAACGAAAGCGGAGGTACATACATATGTGGCGGCAACAGTGTCGAAACGAAAACTTTTTTCTATTGCCAAAGAACGAAGAAACTAGAACAAAAGCGAAAGCGAAGTGTATTGGCATCCACAAGTCAAAGGCAAACCAGGCCAGGCCAGCAACTATTAGCAAACATCAATCGGCCCTAGGAAATTCTGGGCGTCGATCTCCGTCAGCCCATCACGAGTGCAGATTCTTCCAACGAGTCACCATGACGAGAAAATCGTGAAGAAGAATACCCTGGCTCCTCTTGATGCTGAAGTTGTTGATGACAATCCAAGGGACGCCGTCGATTTTGTCCGGCGCGACGGAGCGGGTGGCGATTCCGGCCTTTATCTGCAGCTCCTTTCCCTTCTTCCCTCGATAGCACGCCCTGAATGGACGACCACAGTCGGTGGAAACCTTCGCTTTACCCACGAAGGAAACGTACGTGATCTTCCTCTGCTTAGATTTTTTGATGCTGAGCTGCGCGAAGGTGCTCGTCAGTGCCAAGCGAGCGTCGCGGATGGTCGGCCTCTGATGCTTGATCTGGGCCAGTCGTCCTTCGTAGGCGTGCACGAAGCCGAGCCCGACGCGCCAGTAGACTTCCGGCCCGCCGTCCCCGACCAGGACGTGTAGAGCGCAGCTTTCGATCATGTTCGCTAGACACTCAGCTGGGCCGTGCTGGCACTTTAGCTCGCCACCCTGCGGTTGGAGTATGCGTGTAACACCTACATTGTAGTACAAACTACAAAATTGAAGCTGTTGCTGCTTCACTAGTTGGTTACCTCCATCCTCGTGTTCCCGTAAGGCACGAGCTTCAGTTCCAGACCCTTCGTAATGTCCTCGTGGCCGACCAGAACACCCAGCTGCTCCTCTATGAACGCCTGGCAGAACCCGCATAACGACTCGTACAGCAGGGTGATCTGCGTCGTTAGAACCGTAGGTATTACTATGAACAGTGGTGAGTAATCAGAATTAAATGTCCCATCCCATGCCTTCATTCCTTTCGTTTGCAGGGTACCATTGAAGGCGTTGCACTCCCTGGTAACACGACAAGCGTGAGAAACTGCAGGATGGTCGCACCAGAGCTCTGGTGGGATGAAGGAGCAGTCGTACTTAGGCCGAGACTCCATGGCTGCTGCCAGTTGGATTGACAGGGCGACTACGGACAAAATTACTAACAGATTCATGATATTGGTCTCAAGAGGGTGGCACAATTGGAACGATATGCCAGTGGGGTTAGACTTTTCTACCTGTGATTATAATCGCTGAGAACGAGAAGAAAGTGAGACTGTGTTTTCGTAGCAAACGTCTGGGTGAATAGTTGACTTGACCCCGCTGATCTTTCATGTTGCCTTACTCATGCGCAGAGCTCATTGTCTGTCGTGGATCTCTGTTCCGTTCTGATGATTTCACTAGATGTACAGGTAGCCGAACAATGAACGTGCATCACCTTTTCAACCATACAGGCCTGCCCTTTCTTGCGGCCGTATACGCACGTTTTGCTTTGCTTGCTTTGCTTTGCTGCTGACCGTGCTTTGATGAATCGGATTCTAGCCGGCACAGCTGGCATTCTCACATCAAGACCTAGTCCCAGCGGTAGAGACATTGGTAGGGTTAGCAAGAAAGAACCCATGAGCTCCCGTGTACGTACGTAGGAATGATACGACTAGCCTACCTATGACCTATATGATACTATCTACCTACAGTGCACGAATGATAACGACTGTTGAATTGCACAAGGGATCTGTCGTTTGTGAGACGCAAGATCAATCAAATCCTAATCCAGTTACAGAGCACGGCGGCAAAGGACAAAGAGACAATCAGCGCCGCGCCGGCAAAGACCACTCTCTTTTCTGCCCTATTCGTTGCCTTCGTTATTTGCTCCTGCGGATTGGCTTTTGTCGATGGAGCGACCGTCGTTGTCGTCGTCGGCGCCTTTGTTGTTTTCGTCGTTGGTCTCGTTGTGATTGCGGTGGTTGTGGTAGTTGTGGTGGTGGTGGTGGTGGTGGTCGTCGTCGTTGTTGTCGTTGTCGTCGTTGTCGTCGTTGTTGTCGTCGTCGTCGTCCTTCGTGGCGGTGGCGGTGGCGTCGGGCGCGGCGGTGGCGTTATTGGCGGCGGATGCGGCCTGCAAATGACGTCTGATATGACGTTGCAAGTATAAGAAAGCATACCGGGTCCTTCGAAACTCCAGACCCGCCCCCCCCCCCCCCCACACCACATCACGATGAGTAGAAGACAGCGATGTCATACTTGCACACTTGGTAGCCTATTGTCTTCGCACCTCGGATGCAAAAATTCAGCTCTTTATCTCAACCACTACGCAAATGCGGGCGCAAAACGCAAAATTGGTCAAATTTGACGACCGCGCCACCTTTGGGCGGCTGCGGCTCGCTCGTCGGTGGATCGCTCCATTGCGACTGGCGAAGTATTATTTGAAAGGGAACACAGTAAGCTTTAACCAGTAGATCAAAATCGACCACGTTCCGTTTTCTGCAGACCCCGAAATTCGGCCAGATCCCGATGTTCTACAGAAGTGGCGCCCGGCTTGGCACCAAACAAATTTGCATGTTTTGTTCTATGACGTGCGCTATTCGTATAGTCATACAGTACACTCTGTGTTTTAATCCAGGGTATGTTCTGACAGGAGAAATCCCTTGCAGAAGAGTAAAATCACATTATATTGCTTCTATTTCAGCTTTGAGTGGAAGGTATTGATTTGTAACCATCTCAAAGAAGTCCCTGTCTGAGGAGTAGGCTGCCACACTCACAACCCCTAGCCAGGAGCAACATTGTCAGAGCCAAATAAACTTGCACCATATTGTACTTTTTACTTCAGACTATACGGCACTTACAACATTTTGTCATGGCGGGCTCCCCGCGCGCCAGCCGCGATCGGGATCTGTTCTTTAGAGGTTTCGGGATCTGCAGAAAACGGAACGTGGTCGGGTCGATTTTGATCTACTGGTTAAAATGACGCATGAACGATTTTCGTAGCTTGCACCAATCTTGCGTAGTGAACAATCAAAGTTGGGTTTCCAATCATGCTTCTGCTGCTGGCACCCCTCTTCTCCATGGCGATGACCTCCAGGAGGAGGAGGAGCACCCGTGACCGATTATGCGTTTCGCGCCCGCATTTGCGCATGGGTTGTGACAAAGTGCTGAATTTTTGCATCCGAGTTGTGAAGACATAGGTTAATTTGTGTGCAAGTATGACTTCGCTATCTTTTACACAGCATGCTGTAGAGGGGGCGGGGGGGGGGTGGGGTCTGGAGTTTCGAAAAACCCGGTACGACAAACAGTGGTTTCCATCACCTAGGGCCGGGAGGTGAGGGCTCAGGCGAGCTCTCTGGTGGTGGATTGCAGCCTGTTTCGGAGCAAAGGCGGCACTCGGACACGCCTCCCGAAAGGCCACAGAATCGCATCCATCTCTGACAGTTTTGGTCGCTGTACCAGCAGCCGCGGTCTTCTCTCAGGGCTATAGAATCAAAACGAAAGCCATCTTGCGCCCAGTCGTGTACTTTCACATGCTGTGCGGTTCGATTAGCACTACCGAATCCACTAATTCCGCTTTGCCCACTTCAACGTTCAGAATGACGTTACGCAATTCCGATAGGTGCCTGCGTACGTTCAGCATCTGGGTCGTTGATGGGATCGCGGTGGCAGTAGTGGGTGAAGCACTGGGCGTTGAGGCCGCACCGATGCTCCGAGTGGGGCGGATTCGGCCTGTCCTTGACCACGACGCCTCGGTGACACCACTCGACGCCTTGACCAAGGCTGAGATCGACCATAACTGCAATTGGAACCTTCTGACGCGATCGCGTCTCATTGGCTTGTTGTGAAGAACGGAAGACACCGACCGATTCCTAACAGCACCAAAGTTGAAGCAATCGGTGATCTGAGGAGACCCATTTCGCTGGACCCCGACTAGTTCGCACTAGCGTTTTGACGAGTCGGAATAAGAAGCACGTTTGTTTTGGCTTCGCCTTGTTTGGGGCCGCTGGCTTCCTGTGCGGCTCAGTCGGTAACTGGGCACCGACACTGATAACATACGGAAAGCGATGACGAGACGGCAGTTAACCCGCACAAGCACGCCAGTGGAGCAGCAACACTGTAAAGTGTGCACTTGTGCAAGCAAGGTTCTTCCGCCACCGGATACGTCGACAAAAGGAGTGCGACCGACACGCATGTTCAAAACAATCTCTCGTAGACAGATGTGTGAGCTCATGTCACCTATGTAACCTTGCTCAGTTATCGAGAATCAAACCACAGCGATGACACTCTACCTTGTGCCTCTTTCTCTCACTCTACAGCATCTACTACAGTATCATCAGGACTACAGTCGTGGGGGGGGGGGGGGGGGGGGGGGGTCGCGGCGGGGGGGGGGGTGGGGGGGGGGGCAAATAACCACAGGATATTTGAGCATGTGAGTCCAGCCTTTGAGCGAGTTACACGGCCATGAAGGTTGGCTTATCAAGGACTCTCAAGAACAAACACAGGTGTCTGCGTAACTAAACAGGACATACTCGACGTCTGAATTGAGTTGCAAAACTACCACAACTTCATCATCACGGTAGAAAAGAAGGCAGTCAGGAGCAGGGCTGAGGATACCGCCGTCTTCGCCGCTGATCCCGTGCCCGGACTGGGTTTTCGTGGCACCCGACCCGGGTAGGGCTTTCGATGGCCCTGGGGCGCCTTGCCCATGGGCACCCCGGGCGGAGGGGCGTTGCAACCGGCTGAGTCGCATTCCACGCACTTCCCGCTGCCCTTCAGCTTGTTACACTGATTCGCCTTCGACTGACAAGAGCCCACGAAGGAGCAACCGCGAGCCTCCCTTGGCACTGAACAGTGGAGAGAGACACGAGTATTTTCACTTGCGTGGTAGAGCTTCGTCATGTGTGACAAACGTGCTTTGTCACTCTGAAAATGGCACTCGCGTACCTAGGCAAGGTACGCATATAGACCTTTCAAATGGTACCCACATGATTCCGAGATCTTGCTACTAGCCTCACAGTAGACGACGTAGCATTTGTGGACGTTGGGCGACCCGCATTTGGTTCGCTGATGGGGTTCTTTGTCGTTGCCGGTGAAGCACCATTCAACGACTGCGTCGGCAGGCCACACCAGACCTGCAGTTACAGCAAGGTTTTCCCAAATCGGGTTTATTGACTGAGAATTTCGCTACTAAATAGGTATATTTTGTAGAAATGCCCAGAAAAGAATTGACTGACTCCAATTACTGTTACCCCAGCTAACCTGCTGCGGCGATCAGAAGCAGCATTGTTGCTGCCGTGCATGGGTTGTCAGCATTCATGGCTTGGGGTTGTGTCTGCTCCGGCTACCAGACTGCTGCAGCTGCGAGCCTCTTAGATAGCGCCGAGTGAGCCCACTTGATTGTATGCACTGCTGGCGACAAACAAGCAGAAGGGACAGACTTCGATGTTTTCTCAAGGACCCGTCACACCTTTGTATGCGCAGACGTGCTCACATTTCTGTGCTCGTGTAGTGCAGTTGACGTGTAATGCCTGCATGTCCCTACATGTGCTTACCCTATTCTACATATCTCGACCGTTACGCCGACGAAAGCGGCGCTGATCAAAGGGTCCCCTAGAGCAACGAGACGTCACCATTTCATTTCCGCAGCAACAATCTCATGCGTCTTTCAGCGCAATACCATAGATACATGGTCAAAGAACAACATGGCGTGCAATGCTGTGACCAGGTGCAGTTTCTCCTCAGGTTATCACAGCAACACGACTACCACGAGTAGAACTGTTGCGAAGACAACGTAAGTTGCCGTGGCGATCGTCGGTGCTGAACCGGTTCTAGGCGTGGCCGTCGGCCTCGGTCGAGGCGTCGTCGAAGGCACCTGTTCTACGGGAACCCCGGGCGGAGGGGTGTTACAGCCGCTCGAATCGCACTCCACGCACCTTCAACTGCCGCCCACGCCGTCGCATTGCCGCTTCTTCCCCTGGCAGGCGCCCGCGAAGGAGCAGTCGCGAAGCTCTTTCGGGACTGAATATTATGCTCGTCCACGTCACCTGCAAGTTGAGAAGAGAACTCAGTATGGGACTGGCCCGTCTGAGAGAGGGCACCCACGACGCGACCCAGGTGGCTAGGTCTGGGCCTCGCAGTAGACGACGTAGCACTTGTGGACGTTGGGCGAGTTGCAGAATCTCCGGCGATGCGTCTTGTCGTCTTCGCCACTGTAGCACCAGTCGACCGGCGCTTCACCCCGTTGGACGCGCTACGCGTGCGAATCGTCTCTTGTGGAAGTTGCCACTGTGATGAACAGCAGCAGAGCTGCTGCAGCTGAGAAAGTTCTAACGTTCGTAGTGCCCATGTCGTGACGTGAATTTGTTTGTGTGTGTCTCCCGCCCCTGCCCTCTCCTGTCGCCCCTTGTCCGTGGCCTATCATTACGGTTCTACGGCCATGAAAGTATGTACATCTGGTGAGCATTTGTGTTCTATTCTTACAGTACTACTGCGCTGCAACATTTGTAGGCCCAATCGGTTCTGTGGGGAACAAAAGTAACCAAGAAGTGTTGTCGTTGGGCAAAGAGTGTGTGCATGTTGGACGGGTGAATGAGGTCAACAGGCAACTCAGTGAGAACTGACTGACTCAACAAAAGAAACAGCTACCGGATTCTCCTGGTGTTGGGACACAAGCGGCTGCTTTTGTTGTCAAGTAGCAGTCAAATAGGATCTCATTTGGAAAGGAAGGAGTGCTTGCACGATGGCTAGCATCAAGTGTGAGTCGTCGTCTAAAGGCCCCTCTTCGGTACCAGCATTGATAATCGGAGAGTTTTCCAAGCACTTACAAAATATGTGTTCAGATTTGGTGGTGCTGGCGTTGGCAGGATGTCTTGGGCTGACGTTGCTGGTGCTGGGATGCGCTCTACCGCAGCCGAACAGGTCGAGCTTGCTAGAGTAGACACTCCACTCCACAGCTTTTGAGGAGTGCGACAACTGTGAAGCGAAGTCAACTACAGTAGTAACAGACTAGAGTAATGTGAGCTCCATCTTCGTCGCTGCAGTTGGTGGCCTCTGCTGGTGATCACCTTCTACATACTGGCGCCCATGCCGGTGCTGATAGCGCGCCACTACCAGGACGACATGGCGGGGAGCTCCGCCTGCATGGAGCTGGCACTCTTCGCGACTACTGGACTCGTCGTCTCCGCCTTCGCTCTGCCGCTCGTCTTCACCCACGTCGGAGTGGTCGGTGCTAATTAGTGAACAGTGAAACTTGTTGTTGTACAATACTTGATGGTGGAGACGATACAAAGGGAGGGAGTGGACGAGAGGAGGGGAGAGATAGTGAACGGTAGACACTGGAGTACTTTGGAGGGGGGGGGGGGTGGGTGGGGTGGAGGGAGTGGACAAGAGGACGAGGGAGCGGATGGGTAATTGGGAGTGGATGTGGAACGAGAAGGTATATTTTGGAGGTCGTGGTGGGGCTGTGAAACGTGTCCCTCCATTGGGGGGGGGGGGGGGGGGGGGGGGTGGCGTCTGAATACTGCATACATACGTGCTGACAGCTTTGCAGTCTTCGCGTAGTCGTCTCGTAAAGTCGCACAGACACAGTGCAAGCCGTTGCAGATCAACCTCCTGGCTTCTCTGCTGGTGTTGGTGGGCGACGTCGTCTGCTTCCTGACCATCGCCGCCTACTTCTACGTGCACCGAGACGAGGACGACTGGGGAAACTCACTCTTCTGAGGTCGATGGGATCGATTCTGCCGATCCTTTCTTTTCTTCTATTCTATTCGGCGCTGTGTCTCGCTTGTACACTTCATACCCTTTGTGCCAGCGTTGTATGACGTGCTTTGCCGTCGTCGTGGTGACAGGACCCGGGCCCTACTGGTCCTGCGCACAGCTAGCGATACCCCAATGAAGCAACAAAACAATATACGCCTCCCTGCTCGAAGAATTCGCCGTTCGGAGAAGCTTCCGTCGATCGCTTGGCTTGGAAGCCGTTGTAGTTTGGCGCTCTGGTTTCGAATAAACACTTTACTGGCCTACCGGGCCAAACACACACAAGCAAGGGCGGAGAGGGATAAAAGGGACGACACTTTACGTCGGTCGGACACACGAATGCCACACGGCTCACAGGCGTCGCCAGACAGATCCAAGAATCAAGAGATCAGGTGATTCTAGAGCAATTATAAGTACAGTAGACAGTTCACAGAAGACTGTGTCGATGGCAATCGCCGTAAGAGTCTTCTGGGATGAGCAGGGGTAGTGCAGGGAAGTCTGGCGGCCGTTCGAACTTGGGTGAAGTGGGGATAGAGAGCGCCACGAGAACAGGAAGGGATCACAAGAGAGGTACCGTTCGTCGTGGTGGCTGAAGTAAAGGGGAGACACGAGCAGAAGAAGCAGCACGCACAACGTACACAGTATGTATATGTATGTACCACCTCAAACAGCCAAAACACAACCCAAAGAACCCAAAGGAACACGAAGAAGGAAAGAACAAGGAAAGACGCAGACCAGGTGGAGAGGCTTGGTGGAGAGGCTTGGTAGGTATCCTGCCAACAGTCGTCCAACTGTGTCGCGTGTGCTATCGGGTAACGAACAAAGTCGACTTCGCTCCTTTTTACGCCGCGAAGAAGCAAGGAATACACCACCGGAAGAGAACGACACAACAATACAGAAGAGCCAAGCAAGCAAAAAGTCACCCTCGATACTGTGGGGCAAGAGATGGTAACCTCAACTTGCGTTCATCACTCTGGATTCATCTCAGGTGGGGGTTGGCCAGCAGCACTGCCATTTCCCTGTCGAGCTCCTCCTCCGACGTAGTTACAGTCCAGTTGAGACGGTGGCGCTCCGAGCGCAGCTTCTGCAGCACCTGGTAGGGCGCCTGATGAGGAAAGGGAATGCGTCCCGAACTCTATTCTATGTTGACTACGTTCAACTTCGAAAGCCACGTCGGTTTCAAACGCAACCAGTCGGTCAATCGGCCAGTCGACAGTCTACTAACCGGATTTCCCCTGCCACTGGGCCTGATCAGAACGGCGTCCAGGAAGAAACAGGGGCTTCGCAGCATCTCGGCCGTCGTCTGAACATTCATGTCAATTTTTCCACTTGCATTAAGAAGACGGTGGGTGCGAATATCGGCTGCACGATAGACTTTCGGGGCCCCTCTGGTTGCAAGTGCGCCTGATCCTAGACTTGATGGCGATAGATACATCCTCCAAGTCTTCGATTACTTGACAAGACAAGACAGACCTCGTCTGGAGGGGGCCCGAGCGAGTATTCGCAGGCGCACTGTCCGACAGCGCCGCAGGCCATCAGGAGAACGAGGCGGACGATGAATTCGGGTCGAACGTCGGCCGTCTTGTCACGGTCCGTGGGACCGCCCTTGGAGAAGGAGTAGACCTGCGGCTGGGTCGGCGGCAAGTCCACCGCCGAGGTCAGCTGCTGAACACGCAGCAGAGATGGATACGGTAGTTGCGAATACGCATACTGTACCTAGGCGGTGGCAAGGATGGCGCCAGTAGAACGCCATGCGTTCCTGGCATTCCTCAGCGCTAATATCGTGTCCGTTTGGTGCCCAGTTAGCGTCTAGTCGGTCTCCAATAGAACCTTGACTAAACAAGAGCTGGCCTTGTACTAGACTCCGCTAGCATTGCCTCTTCCGAGTGGCACTGTACTCGATAGAGATTACTGTAGTTTGTCCCAGGCTTGGCCTTGAACTAGCCTCTTAGACAGTCACGGACGCTCGCCTTTGTTGGCCTGCACTGGACAACCGTTGGCGTCCAACTTTTGTGCCATTTTTTGAAAGTGACGCAACAACAACAACAGGATTCACTCGGCGACACCCCCACATCAAAAACGTCCATGAGATTCAGAGGTTTGGGCTTCGTCCGGGGCCTGATCACGTCGTCCAGAGTGTCGCAGAAAGCCTCCACGTCGCTCGAAGGCTTCTTGATCTGAGAACGGGAAGCAAAGTACCGTAACCCTACAGACGATTCCGATAGGTTCAACGCTCACAATGTTGACGTCCTGTCCGACTCGGCAGATGACGGCGAATTCGGTGGAAGCAACGCCGGGGATGTCGGTGGCCGCCTTCAGATGCGCGAAGCGCTTCATGGCCAACAGCATCGCCTTCGCCACGCTCTTGGATCTGAAGTGTGGCACTGTGCCTATTGAAGTATAGTACACCTGTCTACAACATTTTTACCTCAACACTATCTTCAACAATCAATAATCAGAAATTGGAACCTACGCTTTCGACATAACGCAGCTCCTAAAAGGCACAAAGCACAACCACCCACTCGGCCATTCCCTTTCTGGACATGAAGGCGTTGGCTACGTGGGGACAGCAGTCGAAGAAGAAGGCCACTTTCTCGGGAACCGGCGCCAGAAGCACCTTGCAGAAGTTGGGGTTGCGCTCCGGCGGCGGCGGGTAGTGCGACCGCTGCCGCTGGCCCCACTGCTGCGAAGGTACGGGCGCCGTCTGCTGCTGCTGCAATCGACCGCCGCCGTCGTGGCCCTGCTGTCGACGGTGGAAGTCGTCGTCTCGATTCGACGGAGGCGGTTGCGAGTTGCGACTTTGAAGCTGCCGATGGTCGCCGCCGGACTGCGCCTGCGACGGAAGGCCGCCGTCGTAGCTCTGCTGTCGGCGCTGCCACTGATCGGGCCGATTCGAGTGTTGCTGCTGCTGTTGCGACGCCGCCGGCCATCCGCTCTGACTTCCGGCGAATCCTCCCCGATTGGCGCCGCCGCCCCCGCCTGCTCTAGCCCCGCGATCGCCGCTTCTTGGCGGCCCTCCTCCCTTCTTGTGTGGATTGTTTTTGGGCGGCATCTTTTCTTCGTCGTCGTTTGTCAAACTGTACTCTTTCCGTTCGGCAAAATGAGAAGCCTGTTGCCAACAATCGAACTGCGAGACTAACCGTCTACAGTACCCCAGTGGTAGTTTCCGGCCATGTTTGTGAAAGACCCAAGTGCTCTTCACTGCTTGCGCCACCAATAAAGTACAGGAGACTTTATTCGGAGAAGGAAACAGCGTGCGAAACACACACCCCCCTTCTTCCCATCGGAGGCGGTACATAGCGCGCACAATAGTCACAGACCGAAGAGGAGAAATACATATACGTACAGAGCACAGAGACGGAGAAGACGAGAGAGAACACACGCACGGAGCGAAGGAGGAGGAGGAGAAGGACGACGACGACAGCGTGTCGTCCTTGTCTTTGTACCCGGCGAGAGAAATGCGCAAGAGCCGAAGAAAGAATATGTGTATGTGTTCGTGCGCTTCGGGAAGAAGCAAAAGCCAGAGTGGACGGCCGCGACCACACAAATCGCCCCTAGGTGCGCCCAGCGGACGGGAACCTCGCAACTCGCCACCACGACTATTCTACAGGGTGTTGCGTTGTGTGTCGGCGCAAAAGCGACGGAGGCGACGCGCTCTGTACGTGCTTACTACTCCAGAAGGCCACACACCACACGCTGCGGTTTATCGCGAATTCGCTAATAAAACAGAAGAGAGGACAAAACAGAAGACAGACGACACACACACGCACAGGGTCTATAGCACCGCACGCAGACTAACAAACGCCGCCCCCGTCAAGAAGTTCCCCATTGGAAAAAGGCCGCCTACCTACCTAACACCCTAAGCAAGAGAGCTTCGCCTCTTCTGGCGTACTTCTACGTTTGAAGTCGGTCAGCGGCGAAGCTCTCTCTTTCTCGAACCATAAGCGCGAAAAGGCAACACCGAAGCTAAACTAAAGATCCAGGCGTACGGTAGCCAGATCTTCAACGGCTATAGTAGGGTAGGGCACGCCTTCCGCCATAGTCGGTACGGGTACCATTTCGCAGCAGCGGCGATTCACGCGCCATTCTAAAAGCCATAATAGCAGGCGTGTAAACGTGACGACGTACACACGCCACGACCCAAAAAAGACCTCTGTGTTTGGTAGTTGGGGGTGCGCTTGTCTAACAGCCTCTGAGCAACGGAGTCGCGAGTCTTGGGGTCAACGGAGCTGCGAACGCGACGAGAAGCGACCAATCGGAATTTGGAGGGAGAGAGCTTAGACCTGCGCTTAGTCGCTTCTCGAGCGCCGGCAGCGGGCTAAGCTTTCTTCGCTAATACGGCGTAGCATTGTATGAGATTGGTGTGGAGGCGACAGATAGAAGCTTAGGGGAGGAGAAAGAAAGAAGAATGAAAGGGTGCGACCATCGCTCTCGACCTTGCATAAGAAAGGGGGCGCGTGTACGCGTTGGTAGTGGGGGAGGGAGGGGCGCTAGGCGCCCGCGGGCAGAGCAGCCGACGACGACGACGGACGGTGGTTGTGAAACGCCACACTGTAGGTGGAGAGAGGTGTACAGGTCACTAGCTCTCTAACAGCTCCAATCCGAGAGTGTACAGACTTTGTACAATAGCGGTCGCCCAAAAACGCGCGCGCGCACGCGTCTCGCACTCAGCCGCTGGTGGGTAGGAAAGATCGATAGCAGAGTCGAGCTGTGCGCCTTTGTACAGAGAGACAGAGGGGAGACAGAAGAGCAACACACTCCGCGCGCTAAAGTAAGGGCGACGGTAAAAAAAATCACCAGACGAGAGAACGGAACAGGAACGAACGGCGCTTTTGCAAGGGATTGCACTCTCCGCTACCTGGTGTCTTTTACGGCGCGAACTCGCCACAAGAGCCAACCGAGCGAGCGCACGCGCCCCCAACTCACAACAGCAAGCCATCGTCCATTGCGCTCGGGGTTGAAACAAAGAGATGTGTGTGTGTGTGTGTGTGTGTGTGTATCAGACGAAATTCAGGAACATGTAGCAGAGGCAGGGGCGACCGCGAACACGCACACGCGCCTACAACAGAAGACGCGCGTCGGCCGCTCTCGCTGGAGGGAGCTTGGCGGACCCGTAGGGAGAAACAGCGTATTTTCTCTTTCTTGGTAAACGGTGGGGGGGGGGGGGGGGCGGAAGCTCGACGCGCTCTAGACCTTGACGACGACGGGTTCGCTTCCTTTCGAGCCGGTGTCGCTGCCGCTGGCGCTGTCGCGCTGCTGCACGGCCGCCTGGCACGAGGAGCCGCTCTTCTGGTTGAAGTGGCGGCCGGCCAGCGGCGGCTGGCGCCCCACTGGGGTGGCCGCCGTTTCCACCTTGGGCGTGGTCGACAGCACGAAGTTGGCGCCACTTGGAGCGGTCTCCTCCCCCTCGGTCTCGGTGCCCGACGAGGACGAATCGTCGTCGACGGCGGCCGAGCCGCGTCGCTTCCCGGCGTCCACGGGTTTGGGCAGCGTGACGCCTCCCAGAGCGGCCAGGGCGGCCGAGCGGGCGCTGAGGCGGTTGACGGCGCCCATGTTGTGGCCCACGTTGAAGGTCTCCTCCAGGTTGCGCACGCTGTCCTTGCTGAAACGGCGGCGTGACTCAGTCCGGCTTCTGTACAAATGAGTCGGAAGCCGATAAGGAAGCGCCACCCACCGCAGCAGCACGTCAGGGGTCTGCAGCGGCGTCTTGGGCGTGTCGTCGGTCAACCAGCGGTGGCGCAGCACGTCGTCGGCCGTGTAGCGCTGCCGAGCGTCCTTCACCTGCAGCGGACACGGGAGGAAGTGAATGAATGAGCACAACTCGCACGAGCGACGAATTAACGGAAAACAGTTGTGGGTATCATGGGTCCTTCTAAGCGCGAACGTCGATTGCACGACAACTCTACAGCGCCATTCTTTCTTCTGCCTACTGCATTGCAAATCAGATATTTATCTACCGACCAGCAAGTGGCTGATGAGGTCCTTGGCCTGCTCGCTGATCCTTCCCCAGTCCTCCTCTGGGAAGTCGAACTTCCCCGTCTGGATCTTGCCGAACAGCGACTCCTGAAGAGACAGGCGCCAACTGTGCACTTGTCGCCCCCTCTTCACACCACTGCGTCAAACTACAGGGTGGCCCAAAAAAAGTGAGACCCCTAATTTTGCAGGCGCCATTCTCAAGCTTGGCTTCATGAATCAGATTGAAAATCGGACATTACATACTACAGGGTGTTTTTGATCAACTGTCAAAATTTCGGACCATTTGATCCATCCTAAGGAAAATGGCGTCACTTTGCGCAAGGTCATGTCGAAAATCGGGTGCACCGACTTTTCAATGGGTGACGTCAAGGAGAAGGACGAGGCCCTCGTCGATGGTCGTTCTCCTCGACGTCCTCCATTGAAAAGTCGTTGCACCCGATTTTCAACATGACCTTGCGCAAAGTGGCGTCATTTTCCACTCGTTGCGTCAAATTCACCTCAATTTTTGTTACTGATCAAAAACACCATGTGGTATGTTGTGCCAGAATTTGCGCTTGGTACATTGAGTCAAGCTTGAGAACGGCAGCCGCAAAGTTAGGGGTCTCACTTTTTTTGGGCCAGCCTGTATATCTGTACCTGGCAGTCCTCGCAGGGTCGTCCCTCGTCCCATCCGCAGGCGCCCTGTCGCCAGCACTCGCCGTAGAAGGGCGGATAGCCGCACAGCATGATGTAGATGATGACGCCCAGACTCCAGAGGTCGCAGCGCTTGTCGTACGTCAGGGACTCGCCCACGAAGGCGTCCACCACCTCGGGAGCCATGAACTCCGCGCTGCCCACCTGACACAGAGAGAGAGGCATTGATTCGATCGTTACCTACTATTACGGCTAAATTATATTACGGTACAAACAAATACCTCAGTAAGGTTGCCAATTAGACGAGTAGGTGCAGAGGGGCGTTGAAAGACGGCGCAATAACTACAGATGGGCGCAAATGCGACTGCAATTGGATGGAAGCATCGTAGTGGCCATTCGTGCGCGTACCTCCGTATTGAGGCGTCTACCAAGCTACTGTAACCATTCGTCTAGTCGACAAAATCCAAATCAACACCCAACCGGCGACTGCAGTTCTGGGGTGGTGATGGAGTGAGCGGCCCTCCCCGAGAGTCGATTGTTCATGGTGGAGGCGAGATCGAGGTCGCACAACTTCACGGGCGACACCTTGTCAGGATAGGTGCACAGCACGTTCTCCGGCTTCACGTCGCGGTGGGCGATGCCTGAGGCGCAATTGGGGAAGGGTACAGTAATACTCTGGAGGCACTGTAAGCGTAATCGGCAAAGCAGCAGAATTGTCTCGAGGCCCGTTTCAAAAGTGGCAAGAACTACAGACGCAGTGATTGGAGACTCGATTCTCACACATGGATGAACTGAGAGTACTGTTGTTGCTGAAGAAACGTCAACGTGCACAACTTTCGATTGCCATGCTTCACAAGAAGTGAGCTCGTACCTCTGTCGTGCAGGAACTTGAGTGCGGTGGCCAGGTCGCGGGTCACGAGGCTGGCCTCGTGCTCGGTGAAGCAGACTCGGCGCTGGATGTGAGAGAGAAGGGGGCCGCCGCGCATCTTCTCGAAGACGAGGTAGAAGCAGTCGGACGTCTCGTAGTACTCGATCAGCTGCACGATGTTCTCGTTCCGACTGCACATGTGGAAGGTGTCGATCTCCCTGCGAGCACGAAGAGACGAGTAGCTCAACAACTCGTCGCGAAATTACACGCCACTTTTGCGTCAATCTCACCGAATGACGCGCGAGCGCAGGTTGCCGGGCCGCTTGTCGATCACCTTGACGGCGTACTCCTTCCCAGTGGAGTTCTTGAAGCAGGCCTGCACCACGGCGTAGGCCCCGCGACCCAGCACCTCCTTGGTCAGAGTGTAGTTGTCTGCAACACAGAGAGCGATCAGACTGTTTGATGTGCAATCTGGGATGAATTTGTTTGCGTCGTCTCGTCTCAATTCGGCCAACGTCACCGTGTTCAGAGGAATTTTCCCCGATCTGAGGAGCTGTTTACTTCGCTTCGATTTATTCAAGCTCTGACGTTCCCCCGAGCCCTTCTTTCATGTTGCTGCCCCCTCCCCCTCTCTATTGAAAGGGACGACCAGCTGCGAGAACACGCGGGCGAACGAACGAGCGAACGACGACGCTCTAAAGGGCCGGCCCAATCATATGCATAAAGGAGTGGGCGTGGGGTAGCACGGCTAGGCGACAAGCGGCCGTTCCCTCCTCGCCCCTAGGAGTCTCTAACCCTTTGCCGACCCTCATGCCAAGGGAAAGAAGTCGTGCGGTCGTCTCTCTTCCTTCTTCTCTACCCCTCCTAGTGCGTGTGTGTGATGAAGGGCTCTCTCACAATAGCGGCAGAGCAAACAGGCAGCAGGCGGGCGGACGGCAGCAGAGCCCGGACTCGAAGAAAACCGCCCCCCGCCTGCCTACACTGACCGAGCCGAGCCGTCGGTCCCCAGTCCGCTGCGCGGATTCTATATGCCCCTTACGCGCGTGCGGCCGCGCACAAAGGGGAGACGACGGGAGAGAGAGAGGCAGGCGAACTTCTGACCGACCCTGCTGCCCAGTCGACTGGCAACGCCATTCCCCATATCTCGCCATCCTCCTGCCGCCATTCAAAGTCGACGACTCGCCTGTGCGCGCAGCGCATATGCGGCCGCACGAGAGAGAAACTGTAGAACAGTGACATTGGCGCTTGGAGTTCGGTCGGGACGAGCGCGCACCTCAAGTGGGGGGATGGGGGGCTGCCTACTCCATAGCCAGTATCTCTGAAGAAAATATTATGTAGGGGTAGGGTGCAACCACCTCTACACCGCTGTCCCTTCTTCTCCCCCCTCAGTCCGTCTCTAGAGAACGATAGAAAACAGCACGGGTCGAACGAGCGGCGCCAAAAAAGACCACTGACTAAAGTCTGTTCAAGAAAGGCAGAGACTGAAGGTTATTTGAGTCTGCAGACTTAGTGCTTCGGGAAACCCAAATGATTTATGCATCGTTGGATACCCCTGTCGGTGTGTGTTGGCGCGGTGCGTGTTTTGCCATAATCACGCAACACGCACCGGTTTGGGGCCCACATGAAAAATTCGAGGTTTTGTACAGGGTGGGCGATTTTGATAATTTTTACACCAGTTATACCCCAAGGTGTCCTGATATCACATTTCAAATTTCGGCAAAATCGGTTCACCACAGCGTTAGTTATGGCCTGCCGCGTACACCCTACTTTGGCCCAAAATGGCCAAAATCGCCGAAATCGGCCAAAAAGGGTGCACTTTTTTAATAACTCAAGAAAGAAACGGCCAAATTTCTTCAAACTTTCTGTGTGTTGACTAGAATCAATTGTCTACACAATGGAACAAACCCCATCTTATTCGGTTGCGGCACGCTCGAATGCGACTCAATCAAAGAGACCCTACTTTTGGCCGAAACGACGCTTTTGGGCCAGTTGGACGGCCTCGATGCGCAATCGAGCCGAAAAGCGTCGTTTCGACCAAAAGTAGGGTCTTTTTGATTGAGTCGCATTCGAGCGTGTCGCAACCGAATAAGATGGGGTTTGTTCCATTGTGTAGACAATTGATTCTAGTTAACACACAAATAAGTTTGAAGTTTTGTTTTGTTTTTTGGCTTTTGGGGTTTTGGGTTTTTGGGGAGTAGGGGGAGGGGGGGGGGCGGCGGGGGGTGGAGCGGTTTGCCGAAATTTGAAATGTGATATCAGGACACCTTGGGGGATAACTGGTGTAAAAATTATCAAAATCGCCCACCCTGTACAAAACCTCGAATTTTTCATGTGCGCCTCAAATCAGTGCGTGTTGCGTGATTATGGCAAAACACGCACCGCGCCAACACACTCCGACAGGGGTATCCAACGATGCATAAATCATTTGGGTTTCCCGAAGCACTAAGTCTGCAGACTCAAATAACCTTCAGTCTCTGCCTTTCTTGAACAGACTTTAATGCGTCGTCGCCGCGCCGCCCTCGGCGCGTTCTCAATCGGCAGCGCGTAGTAAACAACTTTTGAGTGAGTGTTCGTCGCCGCCGAACAAGAATCGCGGTTACGGCGACAGGCGCCGCGTGGCACCGCTCCGAGTGGAGTGCGGGACGGAGGAACTAAACAACAACAAAGACGCAACGGCGCACGAGACACGAGGTCTCTCCCAAGTCGTGAGCGCATAAAAACTGGTTTGCGCACGCACGCGCGCGCGCACCGTTGGCAATCGGATGATCGGTCATGCGTTGGAGTGCACAGTCCATCTTCGGCACCCATTCACCTGCCTCAGTGGCAAGAAGAAGCCGTTTGCGTCGCTCGCTCGAAAATACACCCGTTGCCTAACGACCGCCGACCACCCAGGATACAAAATGGTGCCAGCATAGGCAGCCACCCACGTTCGCGTCTAGCCTTGCCCCGAGGCCAAATTGTATGAACCGCCGCTCGACTGCTCCGTATGGGGGCAGAGACGCTACCGTAAAGCCCAAATGCATAACGCACACTCAACCACCCAAACACACATGATAGAGGGCGCACAAACGAAGTTGCACCATCATACCAACCTTCGAAGGTGGGTCGGGAGCTGCGGTTGTTCTTGCGCGGGCTGCTGCTGCTCGAGGAGGAGGAGGTGGTGGTGCCGCCGCTGGCCGTCTTCTTCTTGTTGGTCATGGTCGAGTTGGGGGCTCCGTCTACGGTGCGAGATCGAATGGGGGCCGGCGGCGACGGCGCCTTCGCCACGGCCCGCTCCAGGTCGTGGTCGCGCAGCGGTCGCTCCACATCCGTCGAAGAGGCCGAGGAGGAGTCGCTGTCGCTGCGCTGCCGAACTGCAAGACGACGGCGACCGTCTTCCTCCTTTGAGATTACGGTATCTTCCGTGGGGGACCACAGGTGGTCGGAAAGGCACATGGCGCTATTATGCACAGCTATGGGGGGCGCTATTCGATGAGCAGGGGGTAGGTGGGTTCGTAAACAACTGGGCAACTCGTCTGCGCAACCGGCCGACATTTAATGGCCTTATCTCTCTCTAAAAAGTTCGATTTTCGCTTGCGTAAGGGCGCGCGGGGTTTTTCCTCCCCTACGCACCGTCTCAGCCGCTCCCACGCTGCACGCGGCGCTCCTATGGATCAACGGTACCTAGCCTCAAGATGTTGCGGTTCCTCGCGCGCAACTGCCGAAAAAGCGCAATAAGAAACCGCCTTCCAAGTCGCATAAAAGCCGAGTGCGCAAATCGCGCCACAAAAGTCAGTCGCTCCACTCACTGAAGTCGGGGTCGTCGGCGTCGAAGTAGAAGATGGGCTCGCCGCCGGTGCTGCCCGGCGGCGAGGGGGAGGCTCGGTTCTCGCCGCTGCTGCTATTCTTCGTCTTCATCTTCCTGTCGGCTCGTTCGTCACGAGGAGGAGACGCCAGGTTGCTTGAGGCAGCGGCGGCGGCACAGTTCAAAAGAACAGGAACACCCGTGTCGGTAAGCGAAGGCAACTGGGACCCGGCGGTAGTGGCGGCGGCGGCGGCAACGTCGGTTTTGCGCTCCTTCCTGGGCACACCGGGCACGACGGAGTAGACGACGGCAGAAGAAGCACCGGAGTCGGCGGCGTAGGCGTTGAAGTTGACGTCGGACTTGCGTCGACAGCCGGCCGACGAGGCGAAAGGCAGCGCCAGCTTCCTCTTCTCGCTTTCCCGACCGCTCGACCGACGACTGACTAGTGGTGGTGGTGGTGGAAGTGGGGGAGGGGGGCCGCCTTGGACCGCAGCAGCAACGCAGCGTCGTCGCCGATCGCGCGCGGTTGACAACTGTCGTAGAAGCAACAAGTCCCTGAGAAGATCGCGGCGCGTGGCGACGTCTAGGTCCAAGGGAGGCTTCGGCCCAGAAATGTTCAGTAGCAACTGTTGCTGGGAAGCGATCAAGTCTTCCCGACGACTCGGCAGCTTGTCGGCTTGAGAGTTGTTGGCAGCAGAGTAGAGGACCAGAATCAGTCGGCTAGAACCACAGGATGATGTTCGCGGCGCGGTATCGACAGTCGGCGCCGACCGTTCTTTCCTGCTTCAGCGATTGGCGTCGTTGCTCGCTCTCTTCCCATTCACCGGTTGGATCCTTCCCCTCTCCTTCTCTCCTCCACACGCCTCACGCCCTCGGCAACCTTCCGCGAACCGCTGCAACAACACGAAGTCAAACTTTTATCAAACCTTCTCTTCTTTCACAGTAGCACAACGAACAAGCTACGAAGCGAAACGAATAGGAACGAAATCACGCAAACGCCGCCTACGACTGGCGCAAGCGGCTGTTGCACCACCCATAAAGCGAAGACGCGGCGATAGAGCGAGTGGGCTTTCGTCAGAAAAATCTAGCCCGAAACAACGCGCGGCGCAACGGCTGTCTTCCACGTCACCTCATGCTTTGCCTACCAGCCATAGATGTTTCCAGAACCAACATCGCGCTGACGACGACGACGGCAGCCGCGACAACAACTTCCAACGGGGAAGCGGCCGCTTCGCCTACGCCCAAGCCCGCAGCGGCAGAAAATACGCGACAGCGCGAACGCAGATGGATGGATGGGAGGAGAGAGAAGAGCGGCGGGAGAAAAGAACGCACTGGCAGGCGGCCGCACTGCGCCGCGTATATGTAGTGCCGCCGTCGACGACGCCGGTAAACAGGGCCCCTTTGCCCCTCT
>JASAMZ010008032.1:0-11746 GCA_030248115.1 Linhomoeus sp. GSCO2_2 | reverse complement strand
TTTGAAGATCGCGAGCTACAGTAACCCAGGGTTTCAAAACGCAATACTTCCCTAAGCTCGTCTTTCGTCGTAGAGAGACGATCTTGAGTTTGTTGAATAGTTTTCGGCACACTGATAATTCCGTTAAAGAGGAGTCGAAATGCAAAAGTTTGAATTGCGCGCGCTACAGGAACCTGAAGAGTTTCAAACAGCAAAGCGGCTCTAACACGGTCGTCTTACGTCGTAGAGCGGCGTGCGATAGCTCGCTTAAACCATCGCGAAGTGCTCTTGTTACGACACCTATAAATTTTTTTATTCAATTGGTAAATCACGTACTGAGGAAATTGAAATTTTCGTAAGGAAAAAGTCGTAGAGATACGATCTCGGGTTCATTCGATAGGTCTCGACTCACTGATAATGCGCTAAGAAAAAGTTGCGACTCGAAAATTTGAATTAATGCGTGTTACAGTAATCCGAAGATCCAAAACGCAAGGCGGCTTTAACTCTGCCCGTCTTATGTCGTAGAGCGACAATCGACACGTCATTTAAAAATTCTCAACGCGCTCTTTCATGCGACAGCAGAAACCTTTTCAGTTAGTAAAATACGCACTGGAAATCGACATTTCGCTACGTCTCGAGCACTATAAGGACTTTAACTCGCTCGTTTTGCGTTGTAGAGCGGCATTCGTTTTACCGTTTGAAACCTTACGTTGATGCAGTTGTTGAACACCCATTCCTAAAGAAATACTTTTGCTTTTAACTCATGCTAGACGAACAATTTTGTCTGCTAAAAAAATTAATCCCGAGCGATCCCCCAATGTTGCCTTGCAACAACCACTCAGAAATGCGTGTGTCTTGCTCAAAAAATTAATCCCGGGCGACCCAATGTTGCCCTGCAAGAACCCCCTCGGAAAGGAGCGTGTCAGAAGTAGCGCATGAATAGTGGACTCCGGGCGGGCGCACATCATATCGGAAAGGCTTCGAAATACTTTACAAAAGTATCCACTCTTTTACTCTTCCACTTTAAAACACTTACAAACCACTCTGTATTAGTAAAACTACTCAACTTTTTTAAAACAGCTTGTTTCAAAAATTTCTTGTGTGTTACTTTTTTGGCCAAAATTCTAGGTCGCTTGACCCCCCTGCCCCTCCAGGGACCTCAGACCCCCCCCCCCTTGCCGGTTGGCGCTTACACGTATGCCCACTCCCCCCCTCCCCCCCAAATCCCCCGCCACACTTTTAACTGCAATAGCCACACTCTTCGAAATGTACCATATTCAAAACCGAAAAGTGTTTACTAGGCTTTTAGCAATTTCGCCCAAACTGCACAACAACCTACGTCTTTTCCCAGAGCATCAAGAAAAAAGAGAAAGACATGCTGAAGGATCAGGCCCTGCAGGGTCCCCACACGGCCGCCCAAGTGCACAAGATGTTGGAGGCTCACCACATGCTGGGACAGTGAGTGGTTGTGGAGTTTTTTGTGTATCTAATGTTGATTTTTAGAGAATGTCAAGTCTCGGAGGGGGGGGGGGGTCAAGTGTCGGAGGGGGGGGGGGGGGGGTGCTGTGACGAAGAGGGAGGGGACGAAGTTCCACAAAATTCCAAATTCGCCCAAATTTCCACAAAATTTCAAATTCGTCCAAATTTCCACAAAATTTCAAATTCGTCCAAATTTCTGCAAAATTCCCAAATTCGTCCAGATTTCTACAAAATTTCAAATTCGTCCAGATTTTCACAAAATTTCAAATTCCTTAAAATTTCCACAAAATTCCAACTTCGTCTCAGTTTCCCCAGAATTCGAAAAATTTATCCAAATTTCCACAAAATTCCAAAAATTCGTCCAAATTTCCACAAGATTCCAAAATTCGTCCAAATTTCCACAAAATTCTAAAAATTCGTCCAAATTTCCACACAATTTCAAAAATGCGTCAAGAATTCCGCAAATTTCCAACTTCTTATAAAATTCCACAAAGTTACAAAATTTCCACAGGTTTCCTCTCTTCGCTGCGGTCCATAGCATTTGCGAGGGCGAGAGCAAACCCGAGGAAATCGTAGAATGCCTAAGGAACCACCCCGAGCACAGGCAGTTCGCCAACATGCTGCGACGATTCAGCGTTCTGTAGAGGGTTACTGTAGTTCGGTTGATTCGAAAATGCAAAGTGCCAAAGCGTGGAATTTAGGCGTTTATTCTTTTTCTCTGTCGACTTGTATTTGTGGCGTGCGAGGTGGTCGTGATAGCTTTAGAAGAAGCGCAGGTTTTTGAACAAGGGAAACGTGCAGGAGACCCTGCAGTGAAGCACTCCGACCAGAACGGGAGAAAGCAGACCGCCACTCACTTATCATGAGAAATAAGGCCGATTTCCGCCCAAAGATTCTCCACAAATTCCGCCGGCGCGCGATTCCCTCCACCTACAAGGACCGGCGCGCAGCAGAACTCCACCGAAATCCTGTAGATCAGGCCGAATTGAGTCCAAAATGCGCCATTTCGCTTCGACTCAACAAGTATCCGGCAGCTAAGATTCGGGGCTGCGCCAATCGCAGACTCGCCTTGCCATTTTGGACGGGAAGAATTGACAGTTCATGCGCAAATGCTTACTTTACCACGCCGCCTTTCCACACTGCACTTCCTTCAATTCAGAAGTTTGAATGCGCGCGCAAGTTTAAGTTGCAAATAGTTTGAGGAGAGTACAGTAAAAGTTGCATTCTAATTTGAATTTCGGCATTAGGAAAGTGGCTGTTTGATGGCAAAATCGACACAAAATGGAGAAACCAATAGCGAATTCGCGTTCCTCGCCGCGAAATACCCTAGAATCGACACTTCAACCGTACAATTACCACACTTTCAGTTTCGTCAACGTAGGGCTACGGTAGGTCGAATTTCGGCCAAAACTCGCGAATCTTGATCCGAAACGCCAAAATAACGCCATATTCGGCATCAGCGACCTCGAAAGCACCGGGATCGACTCCAACATTGATTTTGACCGCTCGGGTGGAAATTCGAATTTTGGACGCGGCCGGGGTACGGTAGCCGAAAAAATATTTTTGAAAATCGATTCCGGATCAGTTTTCAATGGGGAATCGCGTGGTGCAGTCCATTTGGCCATAAATCGTCGCAATCGGGCGCTAAAACGGCCGAAAGTCAAAAATTGGAATTTTCGACCCCCGACGGAGACCCGTTGTGACAGCAGAACTCAAGATTTCCTCGGCGGATTTCGGCGATTGTGGTCTTAAACGAAAGAGAACATGTTAATCTTGCCGATTTGAGATATCTGGCCCGATCCAACGACTGCCTGATTTACTAGGATTTTTGAAAGGCAAATTTTTGTCAAAAAACCACTTTCGGCTACCGTAACCCGAGAACGCGTCGACCTAGAGGGTCGGGATTTTTTGTCCCCTCTTCGTCTCGTCGAGGACTACAACATATCCAAAGGGCATCAAAATCGGCCCATTATTCCAGAAAGTAGCGGCTACTGAACACCCTCTCAGTAAGTAAAAATTCAAATTTTTGAATTTTTCTCGAAATTTTCCCACTACGCGAAAAAATGAAGGTCCGTCCACACCTACTATCCCTCGAGAGCTATCGATTAAAAAAACCCCGTCCAAATCGGATGAACCACGCGCGAGAAATCTTGGGGCAAAAAAGTTAGTCGGGAGCAGCTCCACTATAGCACTCCGCCCCTTTTGGGGTCGGAGTGCTAACAAGTGATACGTGACACTCCTTGAGTGTCAGATAGGCACTCCGCGTGATTGTTTTAGCAGACGGGGGCACAGAAACGCGTTGGAGCAGGCTATACTGACGACGATGAGCGCAGGCTGTACTGACCGCTGACTGTCTATAGCCACTCACAATGTAGAATGCCAGCGGCGCCCCAATTGTACAGGCGCGCCTTATCTACGCTACACAGCGGGGGCTCCCCCGCTGGGGTGGACGGCGTCGGTGGCTCTAGGGCTACAGTACGATGCTCCTATAACTCGGTTCAATTGCGCGTGCGTAGACGCCTTTCTCAGCGCGTCTTGTACGGACGGCGTACTGTAAGCGCAGCAAAATCAATGGCGGACGGTATTTTCGGAATTTCTCGAAATTTTACAGAGCGTGAGTATTCGGCCAGAATCAGGCTAAATGCACCGCAAATCGCCAAACAAACGACGAATTCGCGTTCTGCTGCGTCAGAAAGCCCAGACACAACCGTTGCATACGTACTGCGACCTGCTCTCTTTCCTCTCGTCTTGATCACGTATATGGAACAATTACAGTATTACGGAATAAATCACGCGGTTTCGGTCTGCGCGCCTGACTACATCCTTCTTCTTTCACTCGGCACAGTTCCACCTCCAGAGACCAAACTCCCAGAGGTGTTCCGTCGCTCGCGATAATCGGCCTAAATGCACTGGAAATCGCCAAACAAACGCCAGATTTGTGTTCTGCGGCACCAGAAAGCCCAGACACAACTGTCAACACAATTGTGAAAATTCGACCCCGGGACCCAATTTTTGGCCGGCCGGGTGCCGAAATCAGGGTAAAGGCGTCCCAAATCGCAAAACAAACACCGGATTCGTGTTCAGCGTCGTCGAAAAGACCCGAAACAAGTGAAAACTCAATTTCGAAAATTTGACCCCGGGATTCAAAAATTCGGCGCGGCCGGGATACGGTACCTCAAAATAGTCAAACACTTCGTCTAGACCAACTTTTAACGCGGAACACGATGCAACGGTCAATTTGCCGCTAAAGGCACGCTTTCCAACTCAAAAATCCACTCAAAGTCGAAAATCCGAATTTTCCGCTCGGGACCCGGGACTTTTGCCACCGCATATCTCCCCGAAATACACAACCGATCTCGGCGGTTTCGGTCTCGATTGAAAGGTCATACAATTGTCTAGGCCGGATCGAAGAGTTTGCGAGAATCCACCGTCGCAAACTCGAGTTATGATTTTTTAAAGGTCGGAAAAAAATTTTGAAATTCAAATTTTCTACCGTACTCCCGCGTCGGACCACCTAGGGAGCCCAATTTGGTATGGTTCTGAAGAGCATCCAAGGGGCTACAACATATCAAAAAAATCATCAAATTCGATCCACTTTTGCGAAAGTTATGGCGTATTTTTTTTTTATTTGAACCGGAAAATTTGAATTTTTGAGTTTTCGCAAAATTTTTCCACCGCCGAAATTTTTTCACCCCCCGAGCACGCTGCGCGTCGTCATAAGCTATCTTTTAAAAAAAAATTTGACTCCATAGGTGCTTCGTAGCGAGCGCCAGCCCCGAAGGTGTTAACTGTGGGCTTTTATCGCTCCTATAGCACTCGTTCGCTTTTCAAGCGGCGGAGTGCCAAAAAGCGCGCTACCGTAGTCCGATAGAAGCAGAAAAACGTGACGGCTGCTCATCATGACATGTCATAATACTATGCGTGTACTGTTCATCACAAACTACCACTCTAGTCGCGGCGAGTCCCCTTTCCTTCCTTTATTGTCGTGGTGCTGTGTGTGTCGCATTTCGGCTTTTGTTGACGTTTAGATAGATTGTTTAGCTGTGTGTGTCGTCGAGAAATGGGTCGAACAGTCATAAATTTCGTGTAGTGGACGCTTGTCACATCCCGACCTATATAGAACACAATTATGTGCACTATATAGCGATTGCGCTCCAATTAACAAACACGACTTGCGAGTAATGAAGTGAGGAATACACCGAGGACAAATTGCCTTGTCTTACACAGGGCGCACTGACTTTCTGTTTAAGCTGGACTGTGCTGCGATGAGAGTGACGACAACTGACAAGACAAAGCAATTCACCCTCAGGGTGAATCTTAGCCACACATTTCTTTGTCGGCGACTTGAAGGAGTAGCTACAAAATGCTGTCGAATTGGTGCCGTATGAGTGTTGATCATTTGAAATTTGCCTTGCCATTGTAAAGCATGGCGCAGGCTGGGTAATTGCTGACAGCTCACAGCAACGCACAACAACACGAGCAGTCGAAGCCGTTCGTCACAGTTTCACAACGGCAAACACGCAAAAGCTATCGACCGACGGTTGTGCATAGAGCTTCATCCGATTCAGCCAGGATAATTGACGACAATTGAAGGTTCAGTGACACATACGTGCGCGCACGCAAACTAGTTTCGGGACACGTGCTTACGTCGCATTGCACATCCGGGCGCCGCTTCATTCGCAGCTTGTTTATCTCTCTTCAGTAACTAGCCACAATACGTTGAACGATACGCGCGAAGTCAACTTGAAAGAATTCGGCTACAGTATGCCATTCCGCGTCGTCGTCGCGATCTTCGGCTGCGCGTGTCTCGCTTCGGCCGACAAAGGCAATGCTAATCCGAACAGAGAAATCGTGAAATTGCCTGTAGCGGATCAAGCGGTGGAGATTTTGGTCGCGAAGAATGCTACCGAAGTCGGCTCGAAGGTACCCTGCATATGTAGGTGATAGCACCTTAATGTTACGTGGTACGCTCTACGCTAGCTTACTTGCGTGCTAAATAAATTACATAAATTCACTAGCCATGGGGATTGATGTTGCAGTGAAGTCGCACTTCACATGCTGCAGGCAAGAGAGTCGCGTTGCACTCGCTACGGCATGAAACGATGAATTCATCAAACAGTACCAAACGCGCGAAAATTAATAACACTAATTTTACAATTGATATTTTTCGCAAATTGAAAATAAAAATAACAATTACCTAATGAAATTTTTATTTTTATTTGAATATAATAAATCTAAACACACAGTTTCCATCGTATCAGTTTCAGGGCTCGCTATCCTCGCACTCACAGTTCCTAATGCAACACAACCAGTGGCGATCGCTGTTGGCCAAAGGCCAGTTTCAGTCGGCCAATCAGAATCGTCTACCCGCCCATGCCAACTCGCTTGAATTGGTTCGTTGGAAATGATGAAAATGTAAAAATTTGAATTTTTGGTTTTGAATATTTCACTACAGAAATGGGACTCGACTTTGGAGAAACACGCGGCGGCCTTCGCAAAGAAATGCCTCTACGCAATTGGTGACGTTTGTTTCGATACCGTATTGCGCAAAGAACGTAATCAACCCAATTAATTGTGACCCATTTTATCATCTTGTGTAGGTGTAGTAGGTGTGTAGTACGGCAGCGCGCGCAAAACGCAACTGCATTACATTGTAGAAATTGCGTTTAAGAAGTCTCACTAAAGCTGCGGCTGATAGGGTTTTGTGGTGTGTTAGATCGGCATCTCAAAGAAATGTGCAAAATTTCATAAATTGTCTCAAATGACAAATTGCATTGGAATAGCCCAGTAATACTATCAATGATGCTCTTAGACTCCAAGGAGCTAAAACAATACGAAGAAGGGCAAAACTTGGGCGCGTTTGAGTGGTCGAACGAAACCCAGGCGGTCACCGACGCAGTCAATATGTGGTTCAAGGAATACGCCGTGACACCTTTGCAAAATGAGTTGGTGATTGATGGACCAGTAATATTCACAGAGAAAGACGTGGCTCTGCTTTCGCTGGCGGCTCAGGTATTTTTATAATCGAATAACTAAATAAACGATTGACTAATTAAGTAAATGAAAAAATAACAAGCTGTTTTAAAAAAGTTGAGTTGTTTTATTAATACAGAGTGGTTTGTGAGTATTTTAAAGTGAAAGAGTTAAAGAGTGGATACTTTTGTAAAGTATTTCGAAGCCTTTCCGATATGACGCGCGCCCGCCCGGAGTCCACTATTCATGCGCTACTTCTGACACGCTCCTTTCTGAGGGGTTCTTGCAAGGCAACATTGGGATCGCCCGGGATTATTTTTTTGAGCAAGACACACGCATTTCTGAGCGGTTGTTGCAGGGCAACATTGGGATCGCCCGGGATTAATTTTTAGCAGACAAAGTTGTTCGTAAGACAAGGGTTTTAAAAAAACAAAAGTATTGCTTTAGGAATGACCGTTCAACAACTGCCTCAACGTAAGCTTTCAAACTGTCGAACGAATGCCGCTCTACAACGTAAGACGAGCAAGTTAGGGCCGATTTGCTGTTTGAACCTTTGAGTTACTGTAGTTCGCCAAATTCAAACTTTCGAATCTAGACTTCTCTTAACGGAATGATTAGTGTGACGAAACCTATTCAACAAACTCAAGATCGTCTCTCTACGACGGAAGACGAGCGAGTTAAAGTTTTGCGTTTTAAACTTTTGGGTTACTGTAGCTCGCGATATTCAAACTTTTGAGCTTCGACCAAAAGAAGAAGAAATGATCAGTGAGTCAAGAGCTATCCAGCAACTCAAGATCGTTTCTCTACGACGCACGCTGAGCGAGTTAAAGCGATTTCTATGCTAAAAACGCGAGAATGTCGCTTTTCGTGATGCGTGTTTGCGCAATTAAAAAATTTTTTACGTCAATTGAAAGAGCACGTCGAGACCTTTCAGTTGACCTATCGCACGCCGCTCTACTACGTAAGACGAGCGTGTTAGAGCTGTTTTGCGTTTTGGACCTTCAGGTTACTGTAGCGCGCGCAATTCAAACTTTTGAATTTCGACTTCTCTTAGCGGAATTATCAGTGTGCCGAAACCTATTCAGCAAACTCAAGATCGTCTCTCTATGACGAAAGACGAGCGAGTTAGATAAGTTTCGCGTTTTGAACCTTTGGGTTACTGTAGCTCCCGAAATTCAAACTTTTGAGTTTCGACCAATAGAAGAACAAATAAAACCATCAATAAAACCATTCAATTCAATTCAATTCAATTCAAATGATCAGTGAGTCGAGAGCTATCCAACCAACCCAAGATCATCTCGCTACGACGCACGCTGAGCTAGTTAGAGCGATTTCTGCGTTAAAAACGCGAGAATGTCGCTTTTCGTGTTGCGTGTTTGCGTAATTAAGAAAATGTTTATGCCAAACGAAAGAGCACGTCGAGACCTTTTAGTTGACCTATCGCGCGCCGCTCTACGTCGTAAGACGAGCGAGTTAGAGCCGTTCTCAGTTTGAACCTTCAGGTTACTGTAGCGCGCGCATTTCAAACTTTTGAATTTCGAAGTCTCTTAGCGACATTACCAGTGAGTCGAGAGCTTTCTGTAGAGCCTAAGATCTCCTTCCTACGACTTTCCAACACCGAGATCTGAGAGCGTAACTGACGCACGCACGCACGCACGCACGCACGCACGCACGCACGCACGCACGCACGCACGCACGCACGCACGCACGAAAAGCTCTCGTAGGGGTTCGCCCGGCTGAGGCCGGGCGAAAAAAGGTAAACAAAAAACTAATCAATTAAATAAATATCAATAAATAAACAAATGAATAAATAAATAAATAAATAAATAAACAAATAAATCAATAAATAAATAAATAAATAAATAAATAAATAAATAAATAAATAAATAAATTAAATAAATAAGTGAATAAATGAATAAGTAAATAAATGAATAAGTAAATAAGTAAATCAATAAATAAATACCTAATAAATAAATAAATAAATAAAACAATTAAATAAATAGATGAATAAATTAAATAAATAAATAAATGAATAATTGAATAAATAAATAAATAAATAAACAAACATAAATAGATAAATAAATAACTATAACCGTAGCTATTCAGCCATAATAGTTTTCCAAGTTTGCCAAACAATGTTTTCAGGCCGACTTGGCCGCTACCCGTTCACTGGGGTGCGCTGTGAAGCAGTGCTCGACGGGTAACCCCATGGGCGACGACTCTAAAGAGTGGGCCAACGTTGTGTGTCGCTACAAGCCCAAGGTGGGCACTGCAATTGCTCTATTAAGCTCCCCCTTTCCTCCAACGCTCTCAATTATACCCCCCCCCCCCCCCCCCCCCCCCCCCCCACACCATCACCACCACAGCAGAGAGCGTCAAGCTACCAAGCAAGTTGCAAACGAAAATTTTGAACCGATCTTGTGGAATGCGGACAAATTTCAGGGCTGCGTTGTGGGCGAGCCGATTTTCGTGGCGGGACCTCCGGGCAGTCAATGCCCCGCGGGCACGGCGAAACAGGACGACAGTGGACTCTGTGCTTGACGTTAAACGCAACTTTCGCTTCACTATTTCTGGGCTTTATCACCTGTATTGCTAACTGCGTGATAATGCACGCGTTCGATCGAATGCCTATTTGAAGACGATCATTTGATTGCGTGGCGATTGTGAATGTAACCCAGTACAATGCAATGGTCACGTCAAAGCACGTCTGACAAAGAAAGCGATCCTTCTGATCTACCAAACGATAGAGGAAATGTGCATTCCGCTTTATATCCCTCAACGCGCGACGTCAACAACGCATCTCTACGCTGGGCGTTGCAACGCGTCGTCACAGCCTCGGTTGGTGTAGCGGTTAGCATTCCCAATGGTTTGGAACCGGGAGACGGGGGTTCGATTCCCTCACCGAGGAGGAATTCTTTTTCTGCACTTTTGCAAGTCTGCCACCTTTGCAACGCTTCTGGGGTGAGTGCTACCAAACTATAGAAGCCACCTTCCCACAAATGTTTCACTGCAAACAGTACTACTCATGCGTAAATACAGAGCTGGCGTTAGAACCGGCGTGGTCTTGCCTAGCACTGCTTAACAATATGTTACGCTGGACGCAGAGCCGTATCACCTATCTAGGGTTACGCTTAGAAGGGTGTGTGAGGTCTGGAAGCCAGGTATGGCTTGAGCGAAGGCAGCTCGTGAACCTTCTGAGTCAGTTGCTGAAGTCCCTTGTGGCTGACGAGCATCTGTTTGTCCAGGGCCTGGAAGATGTCCATCCAGACGGCCATGTGCAGGTCGATCCAGGACATCTGAAGGGGTCATGGGGTCATGGATGGACAACTGAAGTTGCCATGGAGTAGAGGACTGGTAAGAGTGCAGTTCAGCTGCCATCAAGTTGTGGATGAACTACACTAAGATGCCATAGCCCTAGTCATAATTGAACTACTGGAACTGCCATTGAGTCATGGATAGACTGCTGAGCCGCCATGTGGCCATGACATACCATTAAATTATTGAAACAACTTGACAAGTGTAATGATATAGCGCAATACATTACGCGAAAGTATTGGCTCACTTCCATTCACTCACGTGTTTGCCCACTAGCCAGCCGGTGTTATTGGCCTTCAGAAAGCCCTCGAATCGATCCAAGTTCTCCTTGACCTTATCCTTCACCTTGTCCTTCTCGACCGCCTGAATTTGCCGTGCGGTGCGCATTTTACCCGTTGGAAATTGATAAAAGACGCACTGCTGCAGCTTCGTCTTTGGCGACAGCCGCGGCCTCGAACCAAGGCGTGATGGCGATTACGACGTCCTCCAACCCATCGGCCAAAGCGTCCATTTGAGCCGCTTCCACGTCGTTGGCCCCGGCTAGATCTGCAGCGGGATTACTGTAGGGCGCGAATTCGAACGTTTGAACTAGCTTGCAGGTGCTCCAAGGATGATGTGCAGCCTTAAATGTCGACTAAGTATACAAGTAAGCAAGGGTGCGCAGTAAGTCAAGATGTGCCTACACGGCTACAGTGTACCACACAACGTTCGAAAATCATACTGTATCGTCTGGCCAGGTAGCGAGCTATGGCCCTGGCCTGGCTCAGAATCGTGCCGCCCGGCAGCTTCATCACTGGAACTTGTCCGAATGGTAGCACTGAAACAGGAATATGAATTTCTTAACTTCAGTTATTTCTGACTGAGTAAGATAGCTAGCCACATACATGTACTGTACGTGTTATCCTGAAACAGCAGAGCACGATCACTACGACGCGTATGAGGTCCGCCACTGCTAAGCAATACGAAATCGCTCAGCACGTTACAAATTACGTATTGCTAG
>JASAMZ010008030.1:0-41414 GCA_030248115.1 Linhomoeus sp. GSCO2_2 | reverse complement strand
TGGTTACGAACCTTTCCGGTTTTAGTTACACAACAGCGCAACAATTCAGTTACAAGTCGAGAAGTATGCGGAGAGAGAAGACAGGAAGAATTGACCACGAGATCACTGAGCGCGGACGGGCTGATTGAGGTGAGGGGTGCTGCTGGGGCTCTGCGTCCATAGCCGCTCGCTCCGTGGGGTGTTGTCTGGGGGGTCGTCGGCTGTCAGCGAGGGTTCCGGTTCCAGCTGGCTGCAGGCGATCCACGTTCACGCGGTGCTGTTGAGCTCCGGTCTGTGGATCTTCAATCACCGCGTTGCGCCCACTGAGATCAGTCAGGATGAACGGACCTTCTCTGACAGGGTTCAGTTTCTGTCCAAGCGTCACACCAGCCTGTATAGGCTTTGCGTACACCACGTCTCCTGGTTTCAGTGAGATGGGCTTTGCGGTGCGGTTGTAATTCTTGGCTTGGCGCGCCTGCGTCTTCACGATGTTCTCTTTTGCCAGTTGCCAAGCTGCCGATAAGTTTCGCCTCAGTTGCGTCACGTAGTCAGTGCTGACGATCTCTGAGGCAGATGGGCGAAAGTCGAGGGCGGAGTCGCTCGGAAGGCGCATTTCGCCTCGCCCATACAGCAACTCGAAGGGGCTGTAGGCCGTGGTGCTGTTGCGCGCGGAACGCATGTGGAAGAGGACCATGGGCAGGTACTTATCCCAGTCCGTGGGATGCCCTTCCACGAAGCACCGTAGTCGCTCCTTCAGCGTCTGCACGAATCTCTCTGCTTGCCCATTGCTACGTGGCAAGTAGGGCGTGATATGTCGCTGGTTGATCTGCAGCACTGAGCAGACACTCGCGATGAGCTGGCTGACGAAGTTGGTCCCATTGTCAGAGACCAATGTTCTCGGGCAACCGTGTCGAGTCACGACGAGGTTCAGTAGGCAGTTGGCCGTGGCTTCGCTTGTGATGCGCGGCACTGCGGCTGCCTCTACCCACTTGGTCAGGCTATCGACGAATAGCACAATGTGCACGTTTCCCTTGGCTGACCGTGGCAAAGGGCCTATGCAGTCCACGTGCACTCGGTCAAAGGGACTGTCGCAGGGTGGTAGAGGTACTAGTGGGGCTTTAGGGGCTGACCACTTCTTGTAGCGGTTGCACACGTGGCAGTTGCGCACATGAGCAGTCACGTCGCTGAAGAGACCTCTCCAATAGTACAGCTTGTTCAGTCGAGAGTACATGGCACCCACTCCGGCATGACCTCCCAGAGGGTCGTTGTGGTGGGCTACCAATAGCTCGTTCCGTGCTACCTTTGGAATCGCCAACCTCCAACAGCGGCTCAGCGGCCTGCTGGCATGGTCTAGGCGGTACAGTGGGCCCGTGGGAGTTGGCAGCAGTTGGTAGAGGGAGTGCTCAAGCAGAATTTGCCGAGCAGCTTCATCCCTCCTGGGGAGTTTCCCATTGGCGAGGTAGTCAATGAGCGGTCTCAGTTCAGGGTCCTCCCTCTGGAGTCTCGCCATCTCTGAGTAGTTGTTCTCATGGTCGAAGTCATCACTCCCCTCCTCCTGTTCGGCTTCAAGGCTGAAGCACTGCATGAGATCAGTGGGGTCGAGTGGTTCGCTCGGTTCAGAATCTGGGGCTGACATTCTGGACAGGCCATCTGCGTTCAGATGCTTCTTCCCGGCCTTATGCACAATCTCTATGTCCAGCCCTTGTAGCACGCATGCCCATCGAGCGAGTCGACCATTCTTGTGCTTCCCCTTCAGGAGCCAAACCAATGGGGCATGGTCTGTCACGAGTTTCACCTTGGCCCCATAGGTGTACTGGTGAAACTGTTGCAGCCCAAAGATGGCGCCCAGCGCCTCCTTCTCGATGGTGGGGTAGTTCCGCTCAGCTTTCTGGAGCAGTCGACTTGCGTAGGCGATGGGTCTCTCAACTCCGTCCTTCTCCTGGGAGAGGACGGCGCCTATTGCGAAGTCACTGGCGTCGCTGGCAACTATCATCGGCAGACTGAAGTCAGGGTACGCTAGTATGGGGGCGTCAGTAAGCTTTCCTTTCAGGGTTTGGAACGCCTCCTCACACTCAGCTGACCAATGGAACTTGGCGTCTTTGGCCGTCAGTTGGTGTAGTGGTCGGGTGATCTTCCCGAAGTTTGGGACGAACCTTCGGTAGTAGGTGCAGGTCCCGACGAATGCTCTCACTTCAGTGGCATTCGTGGGCGCAGGCCACTTCTCAATGGCAGCCACTTTCTCTGGGTTGGGTCGAATCCCCTCTTGGGTGATGATGTGCCCTAGGTATGGGACCTCAGACCTCAGGAAGTGGCACTTCCCAGCGCCCATTTTGAGTCCAGCTTCTCGCAGCCGATCAAACACCACCTGCAGATGTTTCAGATGTGTGTCAGCGTCTGGACTCCAGATGACCACGTCATCTAGATAAGGTTGCGCGAAATCCAAGTCAGCGAGCACATGGTGCATCAGTCGCGCAAAGACTGAGGGTGCGCCAGCTAACCCGAAAGGCATCACCTCAAAGTTGTACAGTCCAGTGTCTGTGATGAAGGCTGTTTTGTCTTTAGACTCCTCAGCCATCTCCACCTGGTAGTATCCAGAGGCCAGATCTAGGGTGGAGAATACGCGAGCGTTGCCAAGTCTGTCCAAGATGGACGTGATCAGTGGCATGGCTGTCTGCGGCACAGTCGTAGTGCTGTTCAGCGCTCGGTAGTCCTGCACTAGTCTCCAGTGTTTCGGATTTTTGGGGTCATGGGGCCCTGGGCCCTTGGGCACCAGCATGCAGGGGGTTGCGTAAGCTGAAGCACTGGGCTTGATCAGCTTTGTGTCCAGCAGTTCCCTGATCTTGTGCTGCAACACTCCCTTCAGCTGGTGGGGAACCCGGTATGCCCTGCTTGTCACAGGTCGGTTGTTTGCCGTGTCGATCTCCATTTTCAGGACGTCCGTCCTTCCGAGATCGTGCATTGACAAGGAGAACAGGTCTTCGTTTTCCTTCAAGAGGGTCTCCAGCTGCCTTCGACCCTTCTCGTCTGTCCTGGCCAAGTCCAGTTGCAATTTAGGCTTCAACTCGGCCCAACGACTCAGAGTTGATGCTGGGGCCGTTGCGGCTTCGACTCCTTGGACCTGTCCAAGGAAACTGGAAGTGGTCGGTCTGACCATGGCTAGCCTCTGCCCCTTCCAGAGGGTGCAGGGCTTGTTCAGGAAGTTGGTCACCTTGACACAGGTATACCAGTACTTCTCCTGTTCATCATAGCGGACCTTTCCCAGTCCACTGGTGAATCCCAGTCCGCTCCGTGCTAGAGCCTTTGGGCAGGGGTCCAGGGTGACTGTGTCGGTGCCAGTAGTGGCCCCATTCAGTCTCAACCTGATGACCAGACTGGAGCGTGGGTCAACTGTATAGTCCCCTGGGGAGGTAGCGAATCCTCCCTTCCAGCTAGGATCCCCAAAGGGAATGGTTTGGTTCCGGCCAGTCACTATGCGACCACTGTAACCTCTGTCGAAATGGACAGTGAACGGCCCAATCCTGAGGGCAAAATCCAGACCTAGGAACACGTCGTAAGCTGGCAGATCAGAGACAATCGCTTGAACGCCACGAAACGTATGTCCATTCAGGACTAAATCCATCCGCGTCAGTCCAGTTAGAACTGCCTTCTTCCCGTCGGCCAGTTCAACTGAGCGATTCACCTCGAAAGGCTGGATCGTGAGTCCCAGTTGCCGCGCCATCTGTAGACTGATAATGGTGTCAGTGCACCCAGTGTCAAACAAACAGCGGACAGAGGTATCACCCACATTTCCAATCAGTTGCATGGTTCTCCCGTGGGCCTGTAGGTTACAAGCGAGGGGGACGCCATTCGAGCGTCTTGGCGCCAGGGTCTGCGCCATTCGGTCCGCGACAGCGCGGGCTAGCAAGACGGCTAGTGTGAGTCTGAGTGCGAACTCCACGACGTCTGTGAACGTCGTAACACTCGGAGTCTGAGTTTGGTCTGCGCGTGCACCACCACCTTCGTTCACGGGAGAGGTTCTCGGGACGTTCATCTCTCTCGGTGCGCACTGTTTACCCAGTGTTCCATGCCCGTGCTGCAGAGCTAGCACCGTTCTGTTGGTCCATGTTGTTGGATCGAGGCACTCTTTTCCTCTATCCACATGACCACAGGCACGAGGCGGAACAAAGTCAGCAGCCGTCCCAGGGGGGAATATTGTCAGGGCGACAATTAGGGCTAGCACGTGCATTTTCAGGGCGCTTCTGTTGCGCCACCCCCCTTTCACACTGTCGTTTCCTTTGAGGAAACCCACTGTGGTGTGCCTGGCTTGCGCGCGACCTTTCGTGAACTGGTCTCTCAGAGGAGTGGGCTCACCGTCCGGGTGGCCTCTTGCTTTCTCACTCGTCTCTGGGACTCGTTTCAATTGTCCTCTCCACTGGGGAGGGTCACCGAACTGCGACAGTAGTGAGCGTCTGCCTGTCTGGGTTTTACCAGTTGGTAGGGTTCGCGCGCGTTTGACAACCTCCGCGCCCACAACAGGCCATTGACTGGCCAGGTCGTTCGGCCGTGTGGCCGGCTGGGCTGTCAGTTGGCGGTCTCCCTCCAGTCCTGGAGAAGGCCCTTCCGAACAGACTTTCATACTGTAATTGTCGCGCCACTCTCCCATAGGAGTAGGCGAGTCCAACTCTTGCGAGTGAACGTGCGAACAAAACAATGGAAAAACATGTGGGGATTCACAACGTTGGCTCAGTTTGGGGTTTCCAAATTCAGCGTGACAGCCTCCGCCTGAAGAGGCGTGGTTTGCCCTTGCCTGCGAGTGCCAACACGGGTTCTGTAGAAGCTCCCCACCAGAGGTTGCTCTCCGCCAACCTCCGGTGCCACTGGCTGCGACCAGTGGGCCTTTCTCGCCTTGAGCGCCAACGCTGGCTGCTACAGCGTCATGTCCCTCCTGCACCTCTTGGGGCAGGGTCCGCTGGGAGTGGGTCGGGGCGAGACCACGAATGGTGCTTCGCTCACGTGAGGTGCTAGCTCTCACTCCGCAGCAAAGAAGCTCTGTAGCCTCGTCAGGCTCTGTCGCTCCTTGTTTAGTCGCCCATTTTCGCATGTACTTTTGCGCGCTCAGACAGGGATGCTTCTTCTGTCTACAGGCGTCGGGCTTGCCAGTGGTGTCTGGCTGTCTCATGTTGACTGACTGTCTCGTCACGTTCTAGAAGTTTCCCAAGGAATCGAGCGTCGTACCACTACCCGAGTAGTCGCGCTTTCCTCGCTTAACTTTCGTCAACAATTGCTAATTGATGCGCAGAGTCGTCCTCAGTTCGCTACACGCTCTCGCTCTGCCCCGTAGGTTAGCGATGGCGGTGTGAAAGGGATCGATTGCGTTGGCTAGTGGTTAGCCTGCACTGCACTCGTTGAGTGGAGGTTCCGTTCGTTCCTCTCGGTCGCACCAAGCAGTAGGATGGGCGTACCGATCGACTCAAACTCTCCAACGCTCAACAAGAAGTTCGTCTTCGCTGTCGGCCAAACACCAAACGGCAGAATGGGTCAGCCAACTAGTTCAGACTTGTCAAGTTAGAATTTGGGATTGTCCGACAAACGTCAGAGACCGAAGTCACTTGCGTTCGGCTGTTCGACCAAATACCCGGCTCGGACGAATGTCCTCCAAGGTCAACTGGCTCGGCCGCAGCAACAGAGTTGCGGGCCACACAGAAGGGTCAAACACGACAATAGAAACGTTTCCGTCTCGTTGTTCACAAGAGGGCTTTCCGGCTCGGCCACTGTCAAAAGACAAGTGTCCTCCAAGAAAGACTTCACTGTCGGTAGGAGGTGGTTGATAGAGCACAAGGGCAAGGACGCAGCGTTCGTAAGTTGAACGGCTGGCTACGTCACAAGCACGAGTGTTAAATCTCCACCAGGGATCCAAAATCAGCTGGTCGGGCGCAAGGTATGGAGACCTTAGCGCCGCTGATCGCCCACTAATAACGGCTCCAAAATATCTGTGGCGAAGTGCCCCAGACTAGAGCGCGTTGATCGTCCCCACAAGAGTATGCGTAGGCTTTTGGTTACGAACCTTTCCGGTTTTAGTTACACAACAGCGCAACAATTCAGTTACAAGTCGAGAAGTATGCGGAGAGAGAAGACAGGAAGAATTGACCACGAGTATCACTGAGCGCGGACGTTTTATAGGCACGCTATCATCGAACGGCAATCGCGGATAGGGCGAAATTACACAGTAGGGCGCTCATTTCACCTAAGGCAACTGTCAGTCAACTGGAATCATCAAAGGGCGGCATACGGGTCTGAGAGGGGCGGTAGATAGTCACAAGGCTAGGGGACGGCAGCAGGCGAGCAGGCACCATGGGGCGTCGGTGGGAACCAGTCCGTAGGGGAGAGTAGAGTCGACAGGGGGTGCGAGCGCCGCCGCTCAAGTCCGCTCCACAGGGGTGAGGGGGAATCAAGTTCCAAATGGGGACCGTCTCTCAGGGACCGTCTCTCTCAGGGTGTGGAAGAACTCAGGGTCGTTTTGGGTGCTTCGTCACAGTGGGGGGTTTGTGGGTTGTCTCCCCTTCTGGTGGTGACGCACGCACGCACGAAAAGCTCTCGTAGGGGTTCGCCCGGCTGAGGCCGGGCGAAAAAATGGCAAAAATTTCGCCTGCGGCGCTTGAAAATAACAAAATTTTCGCCTGCGGCGCTATATTTTGGACAATTTTGACCAAAATTAAGCGATTTTTGGCACTTTTTGGCCTATTTTTGCAAAATGTTCTTATTTTTTGGTACATTTTTAGCAAATTTTTTAGGTCATTTGACCCCCCCCCCCCTCCAGGGGCCTCAGACACCCCCCCCCCCCCTGAGGGGTCCTATACCCCCCCCCCCCCGACCCCCCCCCCCCCCCTGGCCGGTTGGCGCTTACACGTATGCCAGTTCTAGCTGTGCAGCACTGTTGAACTGCCTTACAGGCAACCAATGGTGGCGCGTCCGTCTTTCGCAAACATGAGTAACGTCTTTCGCAACTGTGGGCAAGTAAACCGAGGCACAATAGTGGGTCAGCTCGAGCACGCATTCCAATGTAAACTACACGTGCCACCGTCGTCATCAGGGCGTACTGTAGCTTGCCCAATCCAGGAAACAAGCATGCATGCCACTGCAATCAAAGTGCCTTCCTGGTTTGAATCACAAAGAACAGAACTTGATTTGAACTGTGGGTCTGAGGCCGACTGGGTTCGACCGTGCACCCTCTAGGTTACTAATCTAAGGATGAGTCATCGGGTTATGCGCGCTTGTTTGTGTGTCGTCTGCGCGCGCGCAACGGCCACAGCGACCAGAACTGGTTCCAAAGTAACAGCGCCGCTCAAGTCTTTGTCAAGTATGTACTTGTCCACAGATGGGAGATAATCGGGTTGAGCGCGTCAGCGCTCAACCCAATTTGTTCGGCCGGGGGCCAGTGCGCCGCCGGGGACCGGGTTAGTACTACGTCATATAGGTAGACATAACCGATCGGGCTGAAATTTTCACCACAGTTGTTAATAGTAACAAGAAGTATTGTGCTAAAATTTTAGCCAAATCGGTTGAGCGGTTCCCGAGATATTAACCAAAAACTGTCGAAAAATTCAGCAATCTTCATCACATCGCAAGGTTTTCGGCCTCGTTCTCGCGAATGGTAGTAGGTAGGAGAGCGGTTGATGACTCGTTAGAACCGCCTACTAATCGGATTTTTTATGTTAAAAAATCAACGGGATCAGTTAAGTGTTGCGGCTGTGGGGCCCGATCAAAAAAGTTGTGGGCGTATGACCAAGTTGTGGGCGCTCAAAGGGTGCCACTTTTTTTTGGACCACCCGGTACACTATGGAGTGATCAAAAGTGTAAAACATTCCATCTTTCTATGACGTTTGAGTAAAAAGATACAAGGTGGCAAAAGTCCGGTCGGGTATGGATCCGGGGCTCAGCTCAAGACGGCCGAGCTCTACTGGTGCATGCTGGGGCGCCAATCGAAGTGCTCCCCCAAAGCACACTATGGGGTGATCAAAAGTGTAAAACATTCCATCTTTCTATGACGCTTGAGTAAAAAGATACAAGGTGGCAAAAGTCCGGTCGGGTATGGATCCGGGGCTCAGCTCAAGACGGCCGAGCTCAACTGGTGCATGCTGGGGCGCCAATCGAAGTGCTCCCCCAAAGTACACTATGGAGTGATCAAAAGTGTAGAACATTCCATCTTTCTATGACGCTTGAGTAAAAAGATACAAGGTGGCAAAAGTCCAGTCAGGTACTGATCCCGTACTCGGCTCAAGACGGCCGAGCTCTACTGGTGCATGCTGGGGCGCCAATCAAAGTGCTCCACCAAAGTACCGGGTGGTCCAAAAAAAGTGGCACCCTTTGAGCGCCCACAACTTAGTTGTACGGTAACCGATTGCGTTGAAATTTTGCACGTTTATTCCCATCTACAGTACTAATAGGTTAGAGATGGCAACTTTGAGAATTCTAAAACCGGGTAAGTAAAAGTAAGTAAAATCTGAAATTTGAAAACCGGGTAAGTACAAGTAAGTATACCCAGTTCTTCGAAAACCGGGTAAGTACTTGGACATAAAACCGGGTAAACCGGGTAAGTAAACTCAAGTAGAAATCTCGATTTCTGCTCTTCAGAAAGCCAAAATTATTGCGTTTTGTTGACACCTATGTTCTTCCAGAAGTCATACAGCGCCTCGAATTCACCAGCGCAAATTCATGAGCCGCATTTGTAGTTCGTGAAATGAAGCAAAATATAAGTTAAAGCGTTAACGCCAACTAAAGTAGACGAGGCCGTGTTGATGATACTACCAAATACAGACACAGAGCTCCAAGAATCAGTTGAGTGGCACACTATGTATGGAGATGACGACTATATATGTATCTTCATCAGTGAAACATTGAGCTACTGTATGAGCTTGTTGTTTGGTGGCGCAGATTCTCATCAAGAATTGGTGTCTTCTTTATTAAAACTTCACACACTGTCAATTTTTCCTAAGTTGATGAATTTACGAGTGCGAATGCGAAATGAAGTTTATTCAACAAGAAATGTTGCAATTTTACTTTCCACTCTCAACAGGTCAGGTACCTTGAGCATAAGCTGCAAAATTACAACTGTTTACCCGGTTTCTTACCCACGTTTTAGTAGTGGGTAAGTAAACCAGGTACCCGGTTTTCGGCGTGAAACCAGGTAAGTAAATGCGGCCAAAAACCGGGTAAACGTAAAACCGGGTACGCAAAACTTAACCGGGTAAGTACGAAGTAAGTATACCCGGTTTTCAGAAACCGGGTAAAACCGGGTAAGTACTTACCCGGTTTCCGAGTTGCCATCACTATAATAGGTGCACCAAATTTCATCCAATTTGAATGGACAGAGCTGGAGTTGTGGCTCTGTGAATTCTAAAGTACTGCGGAAATTGAAGCAACAAGTTAACATTCGATCTTCCATAACTCCTGCGTGAGTTAAGCGAGCAAGGTTAAATTTTTACCAGATATACTCTAATAGGTTTCCTACCTGACGACCATGTTAAAACCAAACAGTTAAACAGTTACGAAAATGCAGCGCCAAGTAACTCAAAAGCGCGGTTTGCGGCTGGCGCTCGACCTGGGTTTTCATGCGACATTTTCGTAACTTTCAAAACTGTTTGGTTTTAACATGGTCGTCAGGTAGGAAACCTATTAGAGTATATCTGGTAAAAATTTGACCTTGCTCGCTTAACTCACGCAGGAGTTATGGAAGATCGAATGTTCAACTTGTTGCTTCAATTTCCGCAGTACTTTAATATTCACAGAGCCACAACTCCAGCTCTGTCCATTCAAATTGGATGACATTTGGTGTACCTATTGGCACTGTAGATGGGAATAAATGTGCAAAATTTCAACGCGATCGGTTACCGTATGACCAAGTTGTGGGCGCTCAAAGGGTGCCACTTTTTTTTGGACCACCCGGTACACTATGGAGTGATCAAAAGTGTAAAACATTCCATCTTTCTATGACGTTTGAGTAAAAAGATACAAGGTGGCAAAAGTCCGGTCGGGTATGGATCCGGGGCTCAGCTCAAGACGGCCGAGCTCAACTGGTGCATGCTGGGGCGCCAATCGAAGTGATCCGGTCTAGACCACTATAGGGTGAATAAATGTGTAAAACATGTCATCTTTCTAGGTTGTATGGTTCTTGAGATATGGATGCACAAAGGTTGGAACCAGTACAGTATGACAGTATGACGAAACCGTAAATTCGTATAGTCGATGTTAAAATGAATGGTAGAGTGGTGATATGTATTGGAGGTGTTGTGGGTGGACTCTAGAAGGGTGGTGGGTGGCAGAATGACATTATAACGAAATCGTAAATTCGTATAGTCGATGTTAAAATGAACTGTAGAGTGGTGATATGTATTGGAGGTGTTGTGGGTGGACTCTAGAAGGGTGGTGGGTGACAGAATGACATTATGACGAAATCGTAAATTCGTATAGTCGTATAACTGTCTGTGCATCCAACCTCCCGAGGCCAGACCTGCCTGTGAATCCAACCTTCTGTGGCCAGACCTGTCTGTCCATCCAACCTCCTGTGGGGTTTTCGAGGACACAGAAGACGAATCCAGTGTTTGTTTCGGGATTCGAGTTGCCCTTTGCTCATGACCTCAATGGTACCCACTCCTGCAAACCTGTCCGTGAGGAGGAACCCCTCCCCCACCCCTACCCCCAGCCCCCCCCCCCCTCCCTCCCGCTGAAGGTGTCCACTTTGTGGACATGGACAGGGAGTGTATTCTAGGAAAGTTCCCTCCCTAGTGGGGGGTAAGGACAGGTGAATTTGTTCGGGCTGAAGTTGAACAGGCTGTGTATCTCAGATGACTTCTCAGCCTCTAAGCTACACGAACAAATTCAGCGTGCTCTGTTTGCGGGTGCCAAACTCTCTTCAGACTGAGCAGTGCAGCTCGGAATTAGCACTAAGTCCTAAGTTCTTCGATTCGATACATCGTGTTGGTATGTGATGGCGTGGCACTGTCTCTATGCGCGTGGGCTAGTGGGTGCACGGACGCACGGCGCCTGTTGATGTAGGAATGTGGGTGGGTGAAGGGGGGGGGGGGGGGGGGGTTCATTGCACTTGCGCGTGTTGTGCTGCGCTTACTGCATACGTTACGTTGTTTGAGTGCTGCAGTGGTAGACACCTATTCGCGTTTCGTCAGTGGTGACGGGTGAGTGAGGCGCGTACCCACCTGCGCGTTGCGCCTATGTGAGAACCGTCGTGCGTGTGAGCAGAACACGCTGAATTTGTTCATGTAGCTCAGAGGCTGAGAAGTCATCTGAGATACACCGCCTGTTCAACTTCAGCCCGAACAAATTCACCTGTCCTTACCCCCCACTAGGGGGGGGGGGGGGGGGGGGAACTTTCCTAGAATACCCTTCGATTGGGCGAATGGTCTGACAAACTTTGTGTGTACCTATGTACATACAGTATGTACCTATGTTCAGTTTGCGGTTTGCCGCTTTGCAGTTTTGTTAGTTCGCTTCTCTTCGCTCAATAAAATGTGTTCCGACTAAAGGCTGGATCCAGCAGAAAGCGAACGTAAATTTCTACCAAGGGATCGTTTGAATCAAAATGAGTCTGGAATGACTGAATTGAAAATGGCCGGCTGCCATCGTCGCAAAGTGAGCGCCGTTGCCACTACTGCTGATGCAAAGAATACTGAAGTGGGCATGGAAGCCGAGTGTGGCAAGCGAGCAAGACTGGATTGCGACCGTCAATCGGGTGGGCGCAGTACTGCAATGTAAAGTAATTGCGGCTTTGAAGATAGGCTGTGACCGCTACTGTATGTATGCATGTGATTTTCGTGTGGCTATGGGTACAAAACGGATAGAAATAGGCCAAGAACGTTGGCGCCATGGAACATCAAGTTGAGTGCAGAATCTGGTTGACCTAGTGGTGAAATTAGTCTGGTGCAGACCACAAATTAATACGCAGAGTTCGTTCGACGCACGTGTGCTTCTCTCGTCAAGGCGGCGCCATTTCTGGCGTGCCTACACTCGACATGCTGCCAAACGAGGCGCTTCTCAAGGTCTTTTCCCACTTTGATCCCAAGACCGTTGTCTCCGTGGCTCCAGCGGTATGCAAGCGGTGGGAGCAGCTGTGCCAATTACCCGGTCTACCGCCAGTCCGTGTGGTCGAGTTGCTGCTAAAGGAGAGCCGTCGCCTGGGCACAATAACTACAGCGAAGTCGGCAGTGCAGCGAAGTAACCCTGTGACGATTGTTCTGACGACGGAGAGGGGCCGCGAGTCGACCTTGAACTTGAAATGGTGCTCGGTGGACGCCGCTGGGGTGGGACGCCAGCAGCAGCGTCTGTTGGAGAAGCTGTGGCGTTTCTGCGCTCCCTCACTTCGCGCATTGGAGGTGCGCATGCACCTGTCGTTCGGCTATCACCCTGTCCTCCAGCAGATGATTCAACTCAGCGTCCACCACTTTAGCCACAGTGACTCTCTCAAGCGTTTGTCTGTCTCGCTCAGCATTCCTTGCACCTACACTGGATCCTTTTGCGCGCAACTTCCCCAGCTGGCTACTCCCCTCTTGGGCATTCCTTGCCTGCAGCAGTTCAATTTCTATGTCGAGACGGATGGCCATTTGGACTTGTCTATCTGGACGGACTTTCTGATGCCTACGTTCTCCTCTGTCAACGGCCGGCCAGTCGAGCTTCGCTTCAAGGACGACTGCTGCGGTCCGTGGGGTGGTCCAGTGCCCAATGCTGTTGTGAGCACTCTCCAGAGGTGTCTGGTGCGCCTCCAAGCCGAGATGCTGGAGTTCCCTCTGCTCCATTTGGAGGACCGCCTGGACTTTGCAGAGTTGACCCATGTGGACTTGAGGATCTACATGGTAGGTTTTCAACCTGTGCGTTTTGTTGCTGCTCTTTTCACTATGAGGCTTTCAGGAGAGAGGCACAACGTCAGTCCTGCGTGGATTGGCAATGGCGGCCCCACTTCTGGAGAGCGTCACAGCGAGTGTATGCCTGATGGGTGTGCCCCACGTCGCTCCACCTGTCAGCTGTGTGGACCTTGTGGGGCGCTGCCCTCGCCTGCGTCGTCTCTGCGTCCTGAGCGTCAGCGTCAGGCAAGTTAAGATGCAGCGCTGTGGTTCTGCTGTTCTTCTATCCTCTTTCTTCTCCGACGCGTGATAACGTTGGCATGCGTTGTCACCAATTGTCAGTTCTCCCAATCTGTTGCCAGATCGCCCACTGAAGCCCCAGTCTTCAACTCCGTGGATTGGCCGCCTGAACGCCATCCACTGCGCCTGTGCACGACCATGTTCTCTGCGGTGGACCCTGCCAACTCGTTCGCTCGCTGGGATCAGCAACCCGTCCCACTGCTCTGTGGCAGTAACGTGCTGGTGAACGACTGGCACGTCCTCAGCCGCGAGTTCGTCCGAGAGTGCTACCAGTGGAGGGAGAGATGATGAGCTGCTGGGTTGCCCGTACCACACTCATTGCATGCACTCTTTCGCGTAAATAGGCTGCTGCAGAAGTCGCTTCTGAACACTGGAGCGCGCACGCCGATCTTTCCTTCGCTAGTATGTATCTGTTACTTAGCGGCCGATGTTTCTGTTGCTATCAATTTGAACCTTTGATATCGAGACCTGTGGAGGGTACCTGTGTACCTAGGCGTTGGTATCGAAACGCGCACCTCTCCGGTTTGAATCATGTTGGTTCAGTGCGCACAAGCAGCATTCGGAAAACGAATACGGAACGAGCGGGACCCCTCTGGCCAAAGCATGTTATGGATGCTTTGGATTGGACCCCTTTGGAGAGCCTGCAGGACGAGCGAAATCTGTTCTCTTACGGATCGTCAGTGACGAAGACTGTCCACAACAGCAGAAATGGTGGCGTGAGAAGCGCTGCAGTTGCCGCCTGTGACTGCCTGTTACAGTATGTCAACAGGGCTACAGTAATCCACCTGTGACGTAAAAGACCGCAGGCCATCCTCCAAAGATTTATTTATTTATTTATTTATTTATTTATTTATTTATTTAATTATATATTTACTTATTGATTTATTTATTTATTTATTTATTTATTTATTTATTTATTTACTTATTTATTTATTTTTATTTATTTATTTATTTATTTATTCACTTATTATATTTTATATATTTATTTATTTATTTTTTTTTTTTTTTTTTTTTTTTTTTTTTTTTTTTTTTTTTTTTTTTTTTTTTTTTTTTTTTTTTTTTTTTTTTTTTTTTTTTTTTTTTTTTATTTATTTATTTATTTATTTATTTAATTATATATTTACTTATTTATTATTTATTTATTTATTTATTTATTTATTTATTTATTTATTTATTTATTTATTTCTTTATTTCTTTATTTTTTTATTTCTTTATTAATTTATTAATTTATTAATTTCTTTGTTTGTTTGTTTATTTATTTATTTATTTATTTATTTATTTGAATTTTAATATTTATTTATTTATTACTTGCCTGCCTTGCTTGTTATGGATGTTGCTTACTTATATTTATTTACTTAATTGTTCATCTATAATTAGAAATTTATTGAACTTGTTACAGATCAGTTCTTCAATTATTATTCATTTATTCATTTAATATTTAATAACTACTTAATTTATTCATTTGTTTATTTGTTTACTTCTTTATTTTTTATTTCTTTGTTTATTTATTTCAATTCGGTTCGTAGATATTTACCGATTGGCAGAGTTAACTACCCATTAATATATTTACTTTTAGTTGTTAGATGTTTTGTGTACAGGCAGGGTTCTTCACTCTACAAATATGAGCACACGGTTCTAGAAGGCCTCTGCCAGCTGTCCCACTTGCTTTCGAAGGCGTTGCAAGCGCGGAAATTGTTCAGAAGAATAGGAAAGTCACTCATAATTCAACTTCTCGTCGCTGTCTCGCTGCAAAACTTATTCGACCTTTCAGTCAGATGTCAAACAGTATCGGCATCTGCCTTGGTGTGTTAACCACCTCCTTTGCCTTCTCATCGCTGCTCTGGCTGTCGACGGGTCGCACCGCACTCGCCGGCGGCTTCTGTGTCGCCCAAATTTGCTCCCTACTCGAGCCACAGAAGATGAACTGCGTGCCTCCAAAGAGCAGCATGACGCCCAAAATCGACCAGACCAGGCGCCACTCTTCCACCGTGCCCTGTGTGCAGTTGAAACTGATTTTGTAGCGTGTGAATTAAAGTGTTGGCGCTGCACTGCCATGCACACACGTTGGAAGTCAGCTCTCCAACGAGGTAGGGAAAGACGGTGGTGACGCACTGGGCGCAGACCATGGACAGGGAGGCGATGGTCCCTGAGTAGGCGGGTGCCACCGTGACAGCGCTGGTGAAGAAGCCTGAATGAGCAACCACACACGCAATGCAATGTATGTGCGTGCGTCGATGGCCCCCCCCCCCCCCCCCCCCCCCCCCCCCCCTCCCCCTCCCCTTCCTTTACTTTGAGGGCGGCAAGGCGGAGACGGGAGCTCACTAGAGTTTTACGCTAGTTTGACTTCTACCAGACTACTAAGTGACGCAAGATTCGGAATAATGCACACCTGGGACCCAGAGGCCTGTGCCGCCGATCGCTATGGTGAAGAGAATAATGGCGACGGCCGGATTCCTGCAGTCGGCGACAATCAGAAGCACCAAAGCGGCGCCGCTTGTAAAATTGCCTGAAACGGTGACCGTTGGCTACAGCTGCTTGCGCATGTCGATGTGCCAGCTGACTCACCAATCGTGTTGGCCACTTTGCAAATGAAAGTTCCATTGTCCGATCTTGCTTTGCGCCGGTTGATGCGATCCGTGATTGGCGACACGATCAGCTTGCTAGTGGCTTGAGCGATGAAGGGCAAAGCGCTAAGAAGGCCATTCTGAAATTCACCTTTGTTTAATAATCGTCCAGACTCTAGCTTCGAGATTCTGCAGTGGACACTGGAAACCCACATTCTGCAAGTTGAGAAGCAGGGCTTCCTTGAAGTAGGTTGGTATGTAAGCCTGGGCCGTGTATATGGTGCAGTTGCTGACGCACTGCATGATCACGATAGCAACGACAGGCCAGCTGGTCAGCATGTCTTTCCAAGGCGGTGACTTGGTCCTCGTCTGAACTCTGATTGAATCGTGCTGATGGGTCACATCTCAGACAATGATTAAGGTGACGTGCACCTTTCGTTTCGCTTTACTATTGCCATCATCGCTGCCCAGTTCCCGCCTAAGGAAGCGTTTCTCGCCTGCCGGCAGAAATCTGTTCTCTTGGGGATCGTCTGTGACGAAGATTGCCCACAGCAGCAGGAATGGTATCATGAGAAGCGCTGCAGAATACCGCCAGAAACTGTCACCATCACAGAGTGTCACCAGAGCTACAGTACCCCACCTGTGACGTAGAAGACCGCGGGCCATCCTCCAAGAAGTCCAGACTTGCAGAGGAAGGCCGACAGAGGATTGCCAATCATGCTGGCCCACTGATTGCCGCTGGTGAAGAGAGCCATGACAGAGCCGACCTCATAGGTCGGATACCAGTGACTGAGCCAGGACATGGCGAGAGGCCAGCCCATTCCCTGGAATTCCCTTCTGCGCTTCAGATGTTTGCTCAGCGTATGTGAGTATGTGCAGTGCTTACGAATCCTAGGCCGACGACGAATCTCGCGAGCACCGCTGGGAAAAGACCAAAGCTGGCGGCAGTGGGCGTGAGCAGAGTGGCGACCAGAAGCACCGCTGCAGAACCGAGATAGAGCCGCTTGGACCCGAACCTATCCGCCACCCTGAAGGGGCCAGTGACACCATGGCGCCCCAACTGACAGCCGAGAAGAGCCACGACTGGTCGCTGGAACTCCACGGGAAGGTCCCCTGAAATGGGTCAGCCATACAGCTTCCCAAACCCCTGCAATTCACAATCGAACGTCTGAATGAGCGCCCCCATACTCTGAATGAGTGCCTCAGGGTGGTAGCAGGGGAGGTGCATCGCCGCGCTAAGCAGGAGGTGAAGTACCTATGCGGGGAAGTGCCTACCATACTTGCAGTTTGCACCAAAACTGCTTCGGCGTCGCGCCTGGCGGATCTCAACTGAGGCCCAGCGCGACCACCAACTTCAGGGCGCTTGGTTGTATAGAGAACGACCATGATATAGCCAATCTCAAAGGCACTTCTAGCTGCGACAGGAACTGATTTACAAGGCGCTCACGTATTGCAAAGGCAATTCCGACTGCGGCAGTGACTGTTTCGCAAAACTAAAGATTGGAAGCGCCACAGCCTTGCACAACCGCCATGTGTCAGGCTATGATCGCGTATTGCATTGCCTAACTGGCAAAGCCTTGCCTTATTGCGTAGTCAATGCAAACTGCGACAGGGACTGTTTCGTAAGTGCTCACGTATTGAAAAGGCAGTTGCGATCACCTTCCTTTACAATACTTCTTTTGGAGATTACTTGCCATGCTATTCACATACTCAATTCTTCTGCAACGGGAACGACCGGCTATTTATCATATTAGGTTGGCATGTATATTCAGGGTACATACTTTTTATTAATTTATGTTTATTTAATATATTTATACACGTTGATTAAGCTAAAGAAGACGCATAAGCGATGCACAGTAGTTGTTAACAGCCTCAAATCACACGGAAGCATGCAAATATACGCGTATGCATACGTGTAGCCGGGGGGGGGGGGGGGGGGGGGGGGGGGGGGGGGGGGGAAAGGCCCCCCCCCCCTAGCCCCGGTACCCCCCTCCTGCCTTCCCCAAAAGACCCCCCCCCCTAGAATTTCAAAAATTTTCGCCTGCGGAGCTTAAAAATGGCAAAAATTTCGCCTGCGGCGCTTGAAAATAGCAAAATTTTTGCCTGCGGCGCTATATTTTGGACGTTTTTGACCAAAATTAAGCGATTTTTGGTACTTTTTGGCCTATTTTTGCAAAATTTTCGTATTTTTTTCTACTTTTTTGGCAAAATGTCTAGGTATCTAGACCCCCCCCCCCCCCTCCAGGGGCCTCAGACCCCCCCCCCCCCCTAGGGGTCCTATACCCCCCCCCCCCCCCCCCCCCCCCTCCCCCCCCGGTTGGCGGCTACACGTATGCGCGTATGGTACAGGTACATTTCCGTCCGTATGCATTAGTAAGCGCTGATCCCGCACACGTAAAACGCATCAGCGCTTGAATCTGAATGACTGCCGTATCAACTATGTGTAGGTCAAAGCACAGGCGCCAACGCTTTTGAGGCCCAAAAGAGATGTGGTGAGTGACTAATTCACGCCGAGCACTATCGCTACCTGTGCCGTTTACTGAGTAGTACTCTGGCGGTCGGCAATTAACACACTATGTACAAAATGGGCTGCACTTCTATCGCTCTGCCCACAGTCCGCGCAGTGACAATTATAAGCGGGATTTCGCGCGTCAGGTACATACGGCGTTCGGCAACTTTTGGAAAAGATTTTCTATTTTCTGTCCGTTCCAGCAACGCAAGAAACGTCCGGCCGAGCTATGGTTTGTGAAAGAAGCGCATACAACTGTATGTAAATACATAAATATGTACTGCTATGTACCTATTTTGCGTAACTGAACCGTTCATACAACTCACTTAACACAGCTCAATGCTTCACAAACAATTTATATAGGTATTCAACTGTTGAATTGCCCTAGCGTGTAAAGTGAACCAGTCTTATACAGCTAAATTTCGGCAGTGCAAAAGAGAGGATGCTTAGAGTGGCCTAAGAAGATGGCTACAAAGCCGCACAAATTTTGCCAAATTTGCGGCGCAATTTCAAAACACAATATACCACCGTGTCGAGTCGAGCAACTATCGTAATTCCACTGAAATTTATCGGCACTTCAACTCTTAATAATGTAAACTACCGTCGTCGTCTACAAACCCACAGGATAGTTCAATACTAGAGCCTATAGCCCGTAGGTGATACTCCATAGTCAAAAGAGAACTGTCGTTAGCCAATCTCTAAACATAAACATATTAGCTTAACATAAAGTGACCAATGGAGCGCTACCATTGGTTGCAAGACGCAGAGGCCCATGGTGAGGGTCTAAGGTGCATAGACCCATGGTGCACCACCATAGATGCTTGTCATTGTGCCCATAGATGATTTCAGATTGTGCCCCTGCCAGTGCCTGCACTACAATTACACCTACTTCAGTCACTATGTCATCAAAGGCACTCGAGTATAGCCCGTGGACATTTAGCATAAGCCCATAGGTACTTTTGAATTGTGCCCCTACCAGTGCCTGCGTTTAGCACCCATAACAAGCTGTTTTCAAAAAGTTGAGTTGTTTGGATAATACAGAGTGGTTTGTGAGTGTTTTAGAGTAAAAGAGTGAAAGAGCTGGAAGTTTTGTAAAGTCTTTAGAAGCCCTTCCGGTATTGAGCACGTTCGCCCGGAGCGTGCTATTCATGCGCTACTTGCGACACACTCCTTTTCGAGGGGTTGTTGCATGGCAACATTGGGATCGCCCGGGAATAATTTTTTGAGCAAGATACAATTGTTTGCAAGCTAAGAGGTTAAAAAAACAACAAAGAAATTTAGCGTACAATTGTACATGAAAGAACACGTCGAGAGCTTTGAAATGAGGTGTCGCACGCTGCCCTACGACGTACGATGAGTGAGTTACGGCCGTTTTTCATTTTCGACTTTGGGATACTGTAACTCGCGAAATTCAAGTTTTTGAGTCTTGACAATTATAGAACAAAATGATCAGTGAGTCGAGCGAGACCTATCCAATGAGCCCAAGATCGTCTCTCGACGACGTTCCTGGTGCGCGTTGCGTCTTGCGTGGTGCGTGTTTTACCAGTAAAGAATCTTTTTACATCGCATGAAAGAGCGCGTCGAGAGCTTTTAAATGAGCCATAGCACGCCTCTCTACAACGTAGGACGAGCGAATTAGAGCAATTCATAGTTTTCCAAGACCTGTGAGTTACTGTAACGCGCGAAATTCAAACTTTTGAGTCTTGACCAATAAGAGATCAAATGATCAGTAAGCCGAGACGTATCAAAAGAGCCCAAGACCGCCTTCGTACGACGTAAGACGAGCGAGTTAGAGCCGTTTTGCGTTTTCGACCTTTGGGTTACTGTAACTCGCGAAATTCAAATTTTTGAGTTTCAACTTTGGTATAGTGGAATTATCAGTGAATCGAGACCTATCGAAAGAGCCCAAGATCGTCTCGCTACGACTTTCCAACGCCGAGATCTGAGAGCGTCACGAACGGACGGACGGACGAACGGACGAACGTGCGCACGCCGAGCTCTCGTAGGGGTTGTCCGGCTGAGGCCGGGCGAAAAAATGGTCCTCAGACACTCTTAATGTACTGCGCAGCCGATATTTTCGCGATTGTTTTTTCTCTTGAGGAGAAGAAGGCCGCCGTTCTGGTCGCGTTCGCCTTCCTCTTCGCGGCGATGAATCAGCGGCCCTCTGAAGCCACTGAAGCGTCGACGAGCTGCGCTGCCAAAGGCGACGACTGCGTCAAGGACCTCGACTGCTGCAATCGTAGGCTACCGGGTTTTTTCGCCCGGCCTCAGCCGGGCGACACCCTTCGAGAGCTCGGTGTGCGTGCGTGCCTGCGTGCGTGCGTACGTAACGCTCCCAAATCTCGTGGCGCAAACTTTGCATTCCGTCAATTAATTATGTTTGCAAAACGGTGACAACTGACAACCTCTTGTCACTCTTAAAAGTGGAGCTGAAAAGCGGAACTTTTCTGCTCTAAAAATTAAATCCCTTGCAAAATCAAAATCCTTATTTGCGAAAAGCGAGCTTGTTGCTCTAAGCTTGTTATAACCGAAACTTGTTCGCACCGACGAACGATGCGCCGTGGAAAATGTCGTTCACGTTTTCAGCCCTGGTTTGCGAGGACGGCAAATGCGTGTCGCTGCACGATTGGCCGGAAGACGACGACGACGACGACGACGACGACGACGACGGATTGGGCTCGGGAGAATAGCGGAGAAACGGCATCATCGCCCGCGCCAGTCTTGTCGATTGTTCTCAACAATTTCTACCGCTAAATTGTTAACAATTTTGAACCAATAACAAATTGTTCTAGCAAATCAGGGGCAATGACAATAATTTAAATTCCATCTCGAACAAAACAATTTAGGGCTTCATAAATTGTTCCACAAAATAGAGTGCGTATCATATGCAGTGACCATAATCTAAAAACAATTAAGGAACTGTATCACACTATAGTGTACGATTGTACAGTAGGTACTGTAGCTACTGTAAAGAAGAATTGTAGGTACCTATACGTACAATATGGATGCACAGCTAGGCACATTTTCCTCATGAACAATTTAGGTACAATTGTTTCTAAATTGTTAACAATAACAATTTAAACGAAACCAACTGGAACAATAGCAAAACAATTTTTAAAAACGGGTTGAAGAACAAAACAATAACAAAACAATTTAGAATATCGTGATACAACGGCAAGAATGGCCTGCGCTACACGAGCGTGACCTTCGTCTTTTATTTCCGTTTTGCGGCAAGAATGGCCTGCGCTACACGAGCGTGACCTTCGTCTTTTATTTCCGTTTTGCGGCAAGAATGGCCTGCGCTACACGAGCGTGACCTTCGTCTTTTATTTCCGTTTTGCGGTTGTGGTTCACTGACGATTTCGGAGAAAAGTGCAGCGTGTGTGGCACCAGGAAGCGTGCACTTTGTCATGGATGCAAGCGAGTTCTGAGCAAAGACGCAATATTGGTTTAGAAGCTACTTTGGTTCGTCCTGGCTCCTGTTAATCTCTACAACTGTAAGAAGTTATGCGTGGCGTGACTACTACAACAACCACTATTCCAACAGCGACGAGTCAGAAGATATTCATATGAAACGTCGATGAGTTTGGTTTACAGTGCCGTTCGATTCTCACTCAGAACGCGTTTCTTTTCTCGTTCAACAACAGACAACAGAGCATCCAGGGGTCGAATTTTCGAAATGAGTTGACAGTTGTTTCTGGGGTTTTCAACGACGCTGAACACGAATCCGGTGTTTGTTTTGCGATTTTAGACGGTTTTTGGTTTATTTTGACCAAAAATTGACTGTCCATGGCCTATCTGAGTTTCAAAGATTCGAATTTTAATTTGGATTTATCGTATCGACAATGCGCGCGCTTCCAAATGGAATTTTCTACGCGAAAAATGCAGCGCTTGTTGACATGTGGTGTGCCCCCGTCTGCTAAAACCATCCCGGAGTGCCTAGCTGACACTCATGAGTGTCACGTCTATAACTTGTTATAACCAAAGCTTGTTTCACAAACTCTAATTCTTCACAAATACGCAGCTAAACGGTGACATACAGGGGTTGGTCTAAGCGGGACAAACGGGTTGGTAGATAAAACTGGCGGCACAAACGGGTTAGTAGATAAAACTGGTGGCACAAATGGGTAAGTTCAAGACAAAACAATTGTGGCACAAAATACCAGAAAAAAAATACAATTTTCACAAAATAAATTGAGGCACAAACATACAAGAAGAACAATATCACAAACAGCGCCGGCCGACTGCTGGAGAGGGAGCGCTGGGAAGACTGTAACGAAAAAGAAACGTACCATACATCTTTGAAAGCGAACTAAAAACATGTTTTCCGTGCAGGACCTAAATGGCGGAGACGTCGAAGCCCAGAGCCTGGAGCTGGCGGGCGTGGGCGACGTAGTAGGCCTTGAGGGAGACGCCCATCTTCGCGCATCCGCAGCAGAACAGGCAGTTGTGGTGGTGCCCGTTTGCAGTGGGGGAGCTAAACAAGGGTACCTATGTGCATTAATACCGTAATCCTTACAAACTGTCACCACCTCATTGCCGCTGCGGACGCACAGTTTGGCGCCGAAGTGACAGAAGTTTTTGCAAACGTTTGACAGTGCATGAAAGAGCGTGTGACGAGCGTCCAAACTGTACCATACGCCAACTTTCTCAGCATACTCCGATCCTCACCCCTTCGCTTTTCCGAGTCTGAGTCGGCCAGCTTCACCTGCACCGTCTTTGGCAGCTTCACGTCCTAGCGAAAGAGACAAATCGTAGAGAACTGATCAAATTCAAAATAAGCGCTAGCGTTTGCCAACGAACCTCGTCCAATGAAGCTAACTTGTAGACGACTTTGGTCCCCTCTCCCAAGAATGTTGGCGTCGTCGTCGCCACCTCCGAGGCGGGGCTCTGGGACGGGATACCCGCCTGGAGGTGGCGCGTTTTCGTCGCTAGCAGTGATACGTTACTCTCCGAGCCGCTGCCCTACAAGTGAGTGAGTGAGTAAATGCAGTGAGTGAGCGGGCGAAGGCCAACCCCAACCTCATCTTCGGGCTCCTGTTGCTGGTGCTGGGGGGCGGCGGCCTCCTGAGGCGCCTCCTGTTGCTGTTGGTTGGCCTTCTCCTGCGGTGTTTGCTGGGCGGGTGGGGGGAGTTCCAGTCGAAGGCCGACGCGGCTCAAAAGCAGGTTGGGCGAACTACAGACCGCTGCAATCAAAGACCGAAGTACTGAGTTCACGCGCTGTAAAATGATACTGAACGTAGTGGTGTTTTCTGCGGCAAATGAAAGCTTATGTTCGAACATTGATTTCAGCTCTAACACTGATTTCGTATTCAGGAGTCGAAATTTCGGACACGGGTGGGGTACGGTAGCCGAAAAAAAACAATTTTGAAAATTGGTTCCGAACGGGAAATCGTTTGGTGGAGTCCATTTTGACGTAGCGAACCGGAATCGAGCGTTAAACGGCCCAAAGTCGAAAAGTGCCGAAACTTGGTCGAAATCGCCAACCGTTGAGGGAGGGAGGGAGGGAGGGAGGGAGGGAGGGAGGGAGGGAGGGAGGGAGGGAGGGAGGGAGGGAGGAGCGAGGAAAAGCACCTGCGCTTCACCAGCGCAGCGACGCGTCATCGTCGCCACCCCCGAGCCGCGGCTCGAGGTCGGTGTCGTCGTTCTGGCTGGGCTCCCCGGAAGACGACGATGACTGAGTCCCACTCAGGAGGGACTCGTCCTGCAAGCGAGTGTGTCGGTGAGTGAGTCACGAGAACGCACAGACGGAACCTCAGCAACGAAGGCCAAACCCAACCTCCGTAAGCGCCGCCTCCTCCTGCTGTTGCTGTTGCAGCCGCTGGGCCACCACTGCAGAAGTTCCTGCAGGCCGCGAGGTAGAAGCGAGACGATTCTTTGGATGACGTTGAGCGCGCTGCAATCATGACACTCACTCATTTCAGGCGTCACAGGCCTTTCTCCGTTTAAGTGCTACGCCAACACAAACACGCACCGCGTGCACGCGATACAAAGGTCAAGCCATGCCATTCGTGCGGCACAGTCAAGAAACGCTGTCAGAACTGTGTGACTGTGCGTCCTGAATAATACATAATTTCATTGATTAATGAAATAGGTAGCATTGATGTTTGCCTACGTTGCCTATAGACCTGTACGGGAGGGAGGGTGGGGTGGGAGGGAAGTGGAGGAGGGGGAGAAGTACCTGGGCGCGTCACCACCGCAGCGACGCGTCATCGAGCCGCGGACCGGGGTTGGTGTTGTCGTTGTGGCTGGGTTCCTCGGAAGACGACGACTTCTTAGACTTGGAATTTTGCATCTCTGAACTATGGAGCTATCGTCGACAGAACTGATACTAAAGTTTGTTCGGAAAAGAAATGCTGACGGAAGATTTTTCATAGTAGATCCCTGGCTGACTTCGCCAAACCAAAACCCCAGTCGCGGCTCGGGGTCGGTGTCGTCGTTCTGGCTGGGCTCCCCGGAAGACGACGATGACTGAGTCCCGCTCAGGAGGGACTCGTCCTGCAAGCGAGTGTGTCGGTGAGTGAGTCACGAGAACGCACAGACGGAACCTCAGCAACGAAGGCCAAACCCAACCTCCGCAAGCGCCGCCTCCTCCTGCTGTTGCTGTTGCAGTCGATGGGCCACCACTGTCAGAGGTTCTTGCAGGCCGCGTGGGAACAAGTCTCTTTTAAAAAGCGGAGTGGTTTTGAGCTTTGACTTTTTACTGAGATTGTAGCAAGGCCCTTTCCGGTTTCGTGCAGCGTCTTTGACTCTCCTCGCGACTACACTTTTTGGAGTGGTCTTGCTACGCAACATTGGTATCGCTCGGGTTTAATTCTTTAAACCAAGAAAATCATCTTTTTAGACTAAATTTAAAAAAAAACACTGGAATCTAACGCAAAACTACAGGTTAATTGTGAGCATGATTTGATGCTGGCTTGCAGTGAGCTCTTCAGCGATGTCAAGATCGCTCCTCTGCAACGCACGAGTGCCAAGATATAACAAACCAAAGTCTGCAGTTTTCATCGCGTTTTGGTTACTGTAGCCCTCTAATTGACCTTTTGAAACTTTTTATTGTCGGATTCTTGCTCAGGAGGTCGAGCGCTTCATTTTGATATGCGATTCGACTAGGTTCGATGAAGTTTTGGCTTTTCGCGGACATTACTTCGGGATACTGTAGCGCGCAATTTTTAAAACTTGTTATTATTTCGACGTCACAGTTCGCGAGAGTAGTCCCAGGGCTACTCGCCGATGTGTCGAACTCAACTCAGCGACGTCAGACAAGCGAGTTATTAAGCCCGAAGCAAGAGTGTCCTTTCCAGTTTTCGACGCGGTTTGGTTACTGTAGCTCTCTATTTAAACTTTTGAAACCTTTTGTTGTCGGATTCGTGCTCAGGAGCTCGAGCGCTTTACGTTGATATGCGATTTGACTAGCTTCGGTCAACTTTTGTCTTAAAATGGACCCCACTTTGGAATACTGTAGCGCGCGAGTTTGAAAATTTATTCCAGTTTTGAACCCTCAGATGGCGAGAGTAGTCCGAGGGCTACCCGTCGATGTGTCGAACTCAACCCAGCGACGTCAGACGAGCGAGTTATTAAGCCCGAAGCAAGCGTGTCGTTTCCAGTTTTCGACGCGTTTTGGTTACTGTAGCTCTCTGTTTAAACTTTTGAAACTTTTTGTTGTCGGATTCGTGCTCAGGAGCTCGAGCGCTTCACTTTGATATGCGATTTGACTAGCTTCGGTCAACTTTTGTCTTAAAATGGACCCCACTTTGGGATACTGTAGGGCGCGAGTTTGAAAACTTATTTTTGGTTTGACTACTCAGGTAGCTAGAGGAGTCCGCGGGCTACTCGACGATGTCTCAAACTCCACCCTACGACGTCGGACGAGCGAGTTATTAAGCCCGAAGCGAGCGTGACCCACGTACGTACGTACGCACGTACGTACGTACGCACGTACGCACGCCGAGCTCTTGATAGGGTTCGCTCGGCTGAGGCCGAGCGAAAAAACGGGGCGATTCGTTGGGTGATGTAGAGCGCGCTGCAATCAAGACACTCACTCATTTCAGCCGTCACAAACCTTTGTCCGTTTAACCATTTGTACATAGTATGTACTAGAGTCTATAGCCCGTGAATAACGCATTGCAGCTTCAGAGACCAATGGCGCGGAGATGACGCGCTGCAGTTTCAGAGGACCGATGTCGCGCAGCTGACGCGCTGCCGCTCCAGCTGCAGAGATCGATGTGGCGCAGCTGACGCGCTGCAGCTGCGGAGACCGATGTCGCGCAACTGGCGCGCTACAGCTTCAGACACAGATGTCATGCGTTCGAGGAAATATTCGGAGCCCATTGTCGCGCAACTAACGCGTTCGAGGGGAATTCGGAGCCCGTTGTGACGCAACTCACGCGTTCGAGCAGAATTCGGAGCCCGTTGTCGCGCAACTCAAGCGTTCGAGAGAACATTCGGAGCGCGTTGTCGCGCAACTCACACGTTCGAACTCGAGAGCCCGTTGTCGCGCAACCCACGCACTCGTGTGGATACTCGCTGCCTGTTGTAGTGCAAGTCGCACCCTCGACATCATAGCGCCCAACTTCACCCAACTTGTGTCCCTGCGCATCCAAGTATCGCCCAGTGAGAGAGAGCGGTTATCGCAGCGTTGGTTCTACGGCAACGGAAAGCATGTGTAGACCAACTTGTGATAAAGTGGGTCTTACTGTATATGGCGCGAATTCAAGCGGCGCACGATGTACTGCGCAGCGGATATTTGCCAAATTTCGGTGCAATTTAGGCGGCGGCCGAAGACCAAATCAAAACTGGTCGCTTCCCCGTCGCAAGACGGTTCTTTTCGGCCCGGAATCGCCGAGATCCATGACCGAAGTCGAAAGTTATCGTTCAGACAGACAGACAGACAGACTGACAGACGTCGCGAGATTAGTATAGAGGACGTTCGGCTGTTCATAAGAACGGACAAAAGAAAAGATCGACAGCGGCAATAATTCAAATTTTGGGTTCCGCGTGCGACCGTTGGGTTGCGCGCACACCCTTGGATCTTTTACACTGTATGGAGTTAGCACATTGCGAGGCATGCATAGTGTAAAACACAGACGCAGCTGGTGGTGTGTGACTTTGGCCTTGTAAAACGGATACAAAATTGGTTGGATCAGAATGGCGGTCTTCCTTCATCGGTTAACGTTCTCCATGTGGTGACGGAGGCCGAGGTGCTTAGCTGCCCCTGTCAGAGGAGAAGACTATACTGCAAACTTCCGACGCCACTTGGAAGCAGGTATGACTTAGGATTCGACATGTGTGGTGGGTAGTAGGTACATACATATCTTGTCTGGCCCTTAGCAGAGGTTCCACTGAATTCCGCTCCGTGGCATGCGCACCTGTGTCTTTTGAATACACTTGGCCATCGTCAGTAGCGGATGTGTGTGGGGGGGGGGGGAATGCAAGTTGTGCCTCTGCTTCCCTCCCTCGCCGATTCGGCCGTTCGGCTAAACCGCCCCACCCCATTCCCTGACTTCGAAGGGGCGTTTCATGAGCTAGGCGTTGCACGCTCCCCACCTCAGGTTGGGGAACGGGAGGGCCATGACTGACCATGGCGTTCACTTGTCGGCTGCTCGTTGTCCATTGACTGATCTGATGTGCAGGTTCGGCTCTTGGAGACTCTCTCCAAAAAGAGAGAAGAGACAGGTTGGCTGTTCTGCTGAGCTGCCTTGAGACGGCGCCGTTAGAATTAAAATTCAAGACAATTTCAAAAGCGAGGTTTTCGCCTGATGGCCAGAACAGCTGTTTATTGATGAATGTGCACTCGGAAACAGAAATGCGTATGCTGAAAACAGGAATTCGCTCGCACCAAACTTTTGGCAAGTTTTTTTGTTGGATGTGACGTTTTCACACAGGTAGGAAACATCAGATAAACGGCGTCGTATCATGCCGATAACATATAGTGAACGCGGCGATATCACTGAGCTTTAGATCAGCTGTACAGACAACCGTATCGTGGGGATAGCTGCACTTGGCATTAAGGTACACATTCTCAAGACACTTTCTCCAGATGCGGCTAACGATGCGTACAAAGTTCACTATGCTGTTCACCAAAATTTGACAGACACAAAGTATAGGTTGAACTTTTTACACACACAGCTTGTTTACCTCCCGCCGGTGGGTGCAGCACTTTGTTACCTCTCGCCGCTGCGGTGCAGCACTTTTTTTTACCTCCCGCCGGTGGGCGCAGCACTTTGTTACCTCCCGCCGGTGCGGTGCAGCACTTTTTTACCTCCCGCCGGTGGGTGCAGCACTTTGTTACCTCCCGCCAGTGCGGTGCAGCACATTTTTTCGCCTCGCCTCAGCGCGGCGAGGTGTATATATACGGATGACAATGTCTGTGTGTCTGTGTGTGTGTGTGTGTGTGTGTGTGTGTCTGTGTGTCTGTGTTTCCGTGGCACCAAACTAAAATATGTGGCATATGTGGTCAAGTAGAGTCAAGGTCGCTGAGTACGGATCTGATGTCCGTTTCTGTTGCTAATTTCGCATTTTCGAGATATTCACAATTAAAATTCAAAAATGTCAAAAATCAACTTTTTTACCTGATGAGCTAGCCGCGAAATTTCTTCAGAAATGGAAAGAGCACGGACCGCTGATAATTTGTAACATGAAAGAAATATTTTGTCGTTGTGAAATTTGATAGAAATACGAAATTGTTTGTCGAATTTTCATAAATTGACAAAAATAGAACATAATTTATTGACAAATGTGAATGCAGAAATTGAAAGGCCGCAAGCCAGTAAGAATTTGTGACATAGTTTTTCAGTTTTGAAAAATTGCAATTTGGAGATATTTGCAATTAAAATATGAAAATATCGAAAATCGACTTTTTCGCCTGATGAGCTAGCGGCGAAATTTCTTCAGAAATGGAAAGAACATAGGCCGTGGACAATTCATGACACAAAAGAAATTTTTTGCATATGCGGAATTTCATAGAAATATGCAATTATTTGTCAAAATTTGATAAAATGACAAAAATTGAATGTCATTTATTGACGAATGTGAATGCAGAAATTGAAAGGTCGTAAGCCAATAAGAATTTGTGACATGGTTATACAGCTTTGAAATACTGCAATTCAGAGATATTTACAATTAAAATATAAAAAAGTCAAAAATCGATTTTGTCGCCTGATGGACTAGCGGCAAAATTTCTTCATAAATCGAAAGAGCATAGACGGCGGATAATTTGTAACACAAAAGAAATCGTTTGCAATTGTGGAATTTTATAGAAATACGCCACAATTTGCCAAATTCTACAAATTGTCAAAAGCGTCATAGCGCAGAAATGCGCACACCAAATGAAATTCCTAGTAGAGAACGACTGCACCAAACAGTTGGCAAGTTTTTTGTTCGATGTGGCGTATTCCCACAGGTATAAAACTTCAGATGAACAGCGTCGTATCATGCCGATACCATATGGCGAACGCGGCGATATCACTGAGCTTTAGATCAGTTGTACAGACAACCGTATCGTGGTAATAGCTGCATTTGAATTGTGGTACACGTTTTCAAGGTACCTTCTCTAAATGCGTCTAATTATGCGAATGAAATTCACTATACTGTTCACCAAGATTTGACAGACACAAAGTATAGGTTGAACTTTTTACACACACAGCTTGTTACCTCCCGCCGGTGGGTGCAGCACAATTGTTCCTACCCCCAATCAGGTGCGGCTCCTTCCGGAGGGGGTGGGAAAGAGTGGAACCCGACTGTCCGAGGCAACAAAAGTGCTGCACATGGCCAAAAAAAGGGTCGAAAAGTGCCGCACCCGAAATTGCGGCACTTTTCCGGGTGCGGCACTTTTCGAGCCTTTTTTCGCCCGGCCTCAGCCGGGCGACACCCTAGGAGAGCTCGGCGTGCGCGCGTGCGTCCGTCCGTCCGTCCGTCTGTTATGCTCTCGGATCTCGGCGTTGGAAAGTCGTAGAGAGGAGATCTTGGGCTCTACGGATAGGTCTCGACTCACTGATCATTCAGCTAAGAGGTTTCGAAATTCAAAAGTTTGAATTGCGCGAGTTACAGTAACCTGAAGGTCAAAACGGAAAAGGGCTCTAACTCGCTCGTCTTACGTCGTAGAGTGGCGTGCGATAGGTCAACTAAAAGGTCTCGACGTGCTCTTTCATTTGGCATTAACAGTTTTCTTAATTACGCAAACAAGCACTGCCGAAAACGCCATTCTCGACATTTTGACGCTAAAATCGTTCTAACTCACTCAACTTGCGTCGTAGAGAGCCAATCTTGAGGTCAGTGGATAGCTCTCGACTCGCTGATCATTTGTTCTTCAATTGGTCGAAACTCAAAAATTTGAATTTCGCGAGTTACAGTAACCCGAAGGTTTAAAACGCAAAACGGCTCTAACTCGTCTGTCTTGCGTCGTAGAGAGGTGATCTTGAGCACCTTGGATAGTTCTCGACTCATTGATCATTTGTTTTACGATTGGTCGAAACTCAAAGTTTGAATTTCGCGAGTTACAGTAACCCAAAGGTCCGAAAACGCAAAACGGCTCTAACTCGCTTGTCGTACGTCATAGAGCAGCAATCGACACGTCAGGTGAAAGCTCTCGACGTGTTCTTTCATGCGGCAGCAACAATTTTTAACATTACGCAAACACGCACCACGGGAAACGCCGTTCTCGAGATTCGAACACTAAAATCGCTATAACTCGCTCAATTTGCGTCATAGAGAGACGATCTCGAGCTCAGTGGATAGCTCATGACTCACGAATTATTTGCGAAACTTAAAAATTCGAATTTCGCTAGTTACAGTAACCCGAAGGTGCAAAAGCACAAAACGGTTCTAACTTGCTCGTGTTACGTCATAGAGCGGCAATCCACACGTCAATTTTAAGCTCTCGGCGTGCTTTTTCATGTGTCAGCAAACATTTTGTAATTGACTAAAACACTCATCACAGAAACAGTTGTTTTAGTTTTACTCTGGAACTTTCTGAATTGCTCATGTTGCGATTAGAGCGACACTCGGCACGTCATTCCAAGGCTCGCTACATACAACATGCGCCAAGAAAAATAAACTTCGTTTTGCTCCATGGACAGAACTATGACTCGGCTTGATTGCTCATAGTGCGTTCTTTTGTGCTCTGTCATATGTTTGTCAAAACTTTGACAAGTTTTTGTCCCTTTTTTAAACGCGTTGCTCGAAAGAGGGATTTGCTTGCTCTAAAAACCAAATCCCGGGCGATATCAATATTGCTAAGCAATACCCTCTTGCGAAGGGGGAGCTCGTGAAGCGGAGCAATACGGGCAATGAGCTCTTGCACTCTCTGCAGAAAGAACGCAACTCTATGCAATGTCAGTCAGAATACAAACTCAACTTTTTAATACCGAAGCTTGTTTTGGCCAGGAGCGGCTAAACGCTAAAAGTGCCGCTTTGAAACAGCCGCACAAATAGGGTCACGCGAACCATTTAATTTTCAAAAGTGCGGCTCCAGATTTTGGCAGGGTCACGCGAAGGGGTGGATCACGCGAGGGAAAGAGTTAACCAGTTTGACCAAGGGAGTAACGGTTTTAAAGCAACGAAATTAACGATTATAACTAGGCATAATAGCCAACCATGAGAATTAGAAATGGTAATTGAATCGCAGGTAATGTCATTGCGGGTACTCGTACTTTGCGCACGTATGATTGGTCCTGAGAGCGAACTACTTACTCCTGCTGGAGAGTGAGTCGTTGTGGACATCTCAACTGCTGCCATATTTCTTCGTACTTCGTTGCGTTCAGCTAATGAATGCTGGCTTCATGTCGTGTCGCCTTCCTTTCACCAAATAAACCTAGTGCTGTTGCGCAACAAAATGGCGAGGGGTGGTTTTACGGCAAGCGTGGGTAGAATAGATCCTTGCGAACCTTTGTAGTTTGCCATGACAACAGAATGGAACCATTTGCCCATTGTAGCAGGACGTCGTAAAGAGAGAACTGACAGGAAGGAGCAAACACAGCCTCTTGCGCTTTCGATGACAGGACCATGCTTCAAGTCACGCGTTTGAATCGTCGGCGTATGTACCTAAGCGGTGCTGTGCGGTTCTAGTCCGACGCTGAAAGTCATCTGATGTAGGCGCGGTAAATATGACGTTTCGGTGGAATTATGTATGTAGCTGATGTTGGAGCAGTATATCATTACTTTAGGTGTCTGGTGCAAGCACATCTCTTGACCATCTGTTGTTGTTGCACTGCGGCTTTATGCCATCAGCAGGCCGTCGGCGCACTGCCGAAGGAGGTCCTGATCCCGACGAAGCGGGTCGGCTGCCTGCAAAGCGCCACTGCGACGGTGGTGTTCTTGGCTCAGGCGAGGGGAACCGTTTGCCTGATGGCGGCGACAAGCTGGAAGTGACTACGACACCTTTACCACCACTGCTGCGCTCGCAGCTCTCCCATCCGCATCTCTGGAGGGCCGTCGTCGCTCAGAGAAGCAAGATCGCCGACAAGGCCATCACCAGTCTATGCTGCCGACAGTTGGTCGATGCCGAGAACGGCCAGGAGTTGAGCGTGCTACGCTCTGTTCTCTTTACTCGAAACCAGCGGAATCTGCTCCCGTTTCAGCGCCTGGTCGATGGACTGCCACGAGAACCGGCTCGACATCATCTATAGCGCCTCCAAGAGCCTGACGCAGGTCACCATCTACCATGACGGTCTGGTAGAGAAGTACGAGCTGTCGCCGACGCAGGCCGTTCACGCTCTTGAGCAGCTTCGATCGCGCCTTCCCCCGCGTCGCCTGGATATCGACTGTTCTCCCATGTTGGACAACCGGCTCCTCAACTGCTCTGTTAGTTGCTTGCCAGCTGAGAAGTGGCTCATCGGCCAATTTGTCAACTCGGGAAGCGTTTCCTCATCCGTTCGCTTGCTGCACCTGGCACTGCCAGTCTTCTACAACAGCCAAGGCGATCCAATGGACGTTTCGACCTTTTATTGAACTTGCTACAGATTTAGTTGTTCAATATTATTCATTTACTTGTTTAATATTTAATAACTAATTTATTTATTTGTTTTTTTGTTTACTTCTTTATTTTTTTATTATTTATTTTTTATCAATTTGGTTCGTATATATTTACCGATGGGTAAAGGTAACTACGTATTAATTCATTTACTTTTAGATATTAGATGTTTTGTCTGCAGGCAGGGCTTTGTTCACTCAACAAATAAGAGCACACGGTTCTAGAAGTCTCTTGTCAGCTGTCCAATGCTTTCGAAAGCGTTGCAAGCGCGGATTTTGTGCAGAAGAATAGGGAGAAGCACTCATGAATCAACTTGTCGTTATTTGGTCACTGCAAACCCTATTTGGCCGGTCGATCAGATGTCAAACAATATCGGCATCTGCCGTCGTGTGTCGACCCGGACCGCCTCCTTTGGCTTCTCATCGCTGCTTTGCGCGTCGACGGGTCGCACTGCACTCGACGGTGTCTTAGGCGTCGCCCATCGTTGCTCCCTACTCGAGCCACAGAAGATGAATTGGGTGCCTCCGAAAAGCAGCATGACGCCCAGAATGGACCAGACCAGACGCCACTCCTCCACCGTGCCCTGTGACGACAAGTGAACTTGACTTTGCAGCGCGTGGATTACTGGCACTGCCATTGTGCATACATACGTTGGAAGTCAGCTCTCCCACGAGATAGGGGAAGACAGCGGTGACGCACTGGGCGCAGACCATGGACAGGGAGGCGATGGTCCCTGAGTAGGCGGGTGCCACCGTGACAGCGCTGGTGAAGAAGCCTGCGTGAGTAGCGAACATTTTTACGTGCGTCAATAACCTTCCCCCCCACCCCGCCCCATCCCCCCCCCCCCCCCCCCTCCACCCCCCCCCCCCCCCCCCCTCTTCCCTCACTTCGGAGGCGAGGCATGGTGGAGTGAAGAGCTTATTGAGTGGTTATGCAGATTAGCTTCTACGAAGGACGCAGGATTCAATTAACAGCGCACCTGGTACCCAGAGGCCTGTGCCGCCGATCGCTATGGTGAAGAGAATGATGGCGACTGCTGGATTCCTGCAGTCGGCAACAATCAGAAGCACCAAAGCGGCACCGCTTGTAAAATTGCCTGGAAACAATGAGAATTAACTACAGCGGGTTTATCCCCGTCGATCCATAGAGGTCGACCTTTTCTGGCTTACTCACCAATCGTGTTGGCCACTTTGCAAATGAAAGTTCCATTGTCCGGTCTTGCTTTGCGCCGGTTGATGCGATCGGTGATTGGCGACACGATCAGTTTGCTAGTGGCTTGAGCGATGAAGGGAAGAGCGCTAAGAAGCCCATTCTGAAAAGAACCTTGTCCAGTAACCGCAGGAGACCCTAGCTTCGAGATTCTGCAGTGGACACTGGAAACCCACATTCTGCAAGTTGAGAAGCAGGGCTTCCTTGAAGTAGGTTGGTATGTAAGCCTGGGCCGTGTATATGGTGCAGTTGCTGACGCACTGCATGATCACGATAGCAACGACAGGCCAGCTGGTCAGCATGTCTTTCCAAGGCGGTGACTTGGTGCTCGTCTGAACTCTTGGCGTGTGGGTGGACGCACCTCAGAGCAATAGTCAATAGTATAGACTCACACCTTTCTCTTGGCTTTACCGTTGCCATCATTGCAGCCCAGTTCCTGTCTCAGGAAGCGCTTCTCGCCGGCCGACAAAAATCTGTTCTCTTGCGGATCGTCGGTGACAAAGATTGCCCACAGCAGCAGGAATGGTATCATGAGAAGCGCTGCAGAATGTCGCCAGAAACTGCGCATCACAGAGTCAACAAGGCTACATTGCTGAGTACACCCACCTGTAACGTAGAAGACCGCCGGCCATCCACCCAAAAGGCCAGACTTGCAGAGAAAGGCCGACAGAGGATTGCCTATCATGCTGGCCCACTGATTGCCACTGGTGAAGAGAGCCATGACAGAGCCAACCTCGTATGTCGGATACCAGTGACTGAGCCAAGACATGGCGAGAGGCCAGCCCATTCCCTGAAATTGTATAATTGTACTTCGGATATTCACTCAACTAACGTCAAGACTAAGAGGCAAGGGTCTGCGCTTACGAATCCTAGGCCGACGACAAATCTTGCGATCACCGCTGGGAAAAGACCAAAGCTGGCGGCGGAGGGCGTGAGCAGAGTGGCGACCAGAAGCACCGCTGCTGAACCGAGGTAGAGTCTCTTGGAACCGAACCTATCCGCCAGCCACCCTGAAGGCGCCAGTGACACCATGGCGCCCCAGCTGACGGCGGAGAAGAGCCACGACTGGTCGCTGGAGCTCCATGGGAAGGTTCCCTGAAGTGCTGGTATAGTTTCAGAATCCTTCAAATTTCTACTCCAACACTTCTCTCACGCCATAGTCGTCCTCCACGGCGTTTTCATTCAAGACCACGCATCCCTGCGCGTTGGTGACCAGGCCAGAGGTGTCATTGTGTGTCTGCGTCTCAGCGGTGCGCAGGGTGGCGTTGACCATGCAGACGACGCCGACGCTCATGTTGACGCGCAGCAGGCTGAAGGCGAAGTTGCCGTAGCAGAGGAGGAAGGCGAGATACATGCGCGTGGAGCGCCAGCTCCAGAAGCCTGAAGACGACAAAAGAGTGCGTCTTGAAGTGTCACAGTGGAAGCTGAAGTGTGTACCACCATTTGTGGCTGGTTCGCCGCGCAGCTTTTCGTGCTCTGCATGGGAAAGCGCCGTGGGATCCAGAGTCAGTTCAGCCTTAGGTTCAACGGGGCCTGATTTCTTCATTGTTTCGACCTGTCGCGGCGGCGGCATGATAAAACGCGTGCCGCAAAGTGAAAGTTCCTCTGTCCTCAGGTGTTTGTTCAGTTAACAGCCACTAGCGTCTGGTGGCAGATAAGAGAGAAGCGGCTTCTCTTTCTAAGGTGTTGTTATGACCCCGTTCTAAGCAGGTACCGACATACGGGTCTGACGACATGCGAGGGAAACTGCCGCCTGTGACGGCAGCATTTCACGACGACTGTGTGCGTTCCAGTCCATCTAAACGACACCGTGAAAGTGAACCTGGATTGGGTGCAGGCAAGCTGCGTACCTTAGCGTTGACTACCAACCTGTATTGTCAGCAAGTTGCCAACCCAAATCTACCGCCAACTTGTTTCGTGTTTCCGAGCAACGGAAGCCATTTAACCACTCACTTCCATTGACTACAAGCGAACTTCGAAGGAAACACCCCAATGCACAAACATCACCAAGAGGAGATGATGTGAATGCAAGGATCACCAACAGATTAATTTCAGCGCCACACACGTCCTCATCAACAGTCCCCCTGAAACTGACCGTCTCGTCATCGTCCAGCCAATCACTTCTTCTGTCGCTTGCGCAGCCGACGACGACGACGACGACGACGACGACGACGACGACGACGACGACGACGACGACGACGACGACGACGACGACGACGACGACGACGACGACGACGACGACGACGACGACGACGACGACGACGACGACGACGACGACGACGACGACGACGACGACGACGACGACGACGACGACGACGACGACGACGACGACGACGACGACGACGACGACGACGACAACGACGACGACGACAACGACGACGACGACGAAGACCGCGACGACGACGACGACGACAACGACGACAACGACGACGACGACGACGACACGACGACGACGACGACGACGACGACGACGACGACGACGACGACGACGACGACGACGACGACGACGACGACGACAAAAAAACGACGACGACGACGACGACGGCGACGACGACGACGACGACGACGACGACGACGACGACGACGACGACGACGACGACGACGACGACGACGACGACGACGACGACGACTGCATTGTTCTGTTCTTCACCTCCCCCCCCCCCCCCCCCCCCCCCCCCCCCCCTTCCATCCCACCCCTACCCCTTCTGTGCATTTCCACCTTCTTGCATTTTGTTTACGACTGAAATCGTCACACCTTCCGGTTGCTGAGGTAGGTAGTATTATCATTCAGAAGATCAGCATTGCGCTGGTGCAGTGCATCAGATAACCCCGACACACTGTGGGACTGCGCGCAGTTCACTTCACACAGCTCCGTTGCTGTTGTGAAGTATTCCTTTCGAAGTTACGACACAATGCTGCACAATACTCTTACAGTCTTATTGTTTGCAGCCACGTGCACTGGGCTCGAGAAAAAGCTGTCGATTCGCTTGTCATCCGACCCTGCGCTAGATACGCACCCATCAGCGCATGACAAATTCGTGATTTCACCATACACTGGGATGCCTCCCCTGTTTGCAAGTTGCGAGGGATGCCTCAGAGCTCAGTACCGCTTGGAGATAGAGCCGTTTGTCGGCTGGGATCACCTAGTCTGCACAAGGGCTGAATTCAGGTTCGTTCTTTTCATCTTAGACATATGTATCATTATTAGGATACTAGTGCATCAATGCAGGGGCTCCTGCACGTTTTCCTTGTATGTAGAGTTATGTATCAATGCTATCACAAACGATTGTCTTATTCGTTTGCGGGCCACAAAGGTCGAGTGAACTTCGCGCTGCCTTCTTGAGCACAATGAAATGAACAGGTCCCCAGATGACGCGACGACTTGGAACATCACCGACACAATCCTGCAAGAAAAAGGAAACGTCGACTTTGTCCAGGGGGGCAGGGCTACTCTCTACGCCAAAGTGGATGGATCTTCAAAAGAGAAGATGGTGAAGAGAGACATCCTAGCCGACCACCCCAGTTCAGAGGACGTCAAGGGGGAGGCCGCTAGTCTCAGCGACCTGTGGTTTATGTGGCCAGTGGCGGTGCACGAAAGCAGTGGGTGTTGTCCCATGGCTTCAGTAGTTGAAGAACTTCCAATTACGTCAAATTTTAAAATCCAGTGTTCAGGACCCAACGGCCCTCGCCAATTCTGTCCCTGCCGACGACCTCTGCGATCCTCTGACGACGGCTACGGTATCTACCATTTGAATGATCCCCAACCGAACTGTCAGCAGCTGTGGGGCTGGAAGGCCAATGTCAAAGAGGGGGTCGACCGTCTGCTGGAGGCTCGACATCAAGCGTCCGACTGGATGCGACTCCAGAGAGAGGAGGCTAGAGCCCAGATGGGAGAGGTTAATTAGCTACATTTGTGAGAAATGAGATGTAGTGAACAGAACAGACATACTATGTGATACCGTCTAACCAGGAAGTGCCAGTGCCCGTTCGAGTGGAAACCAACTGCTCCTTCGAGGACAACTCGAATATGACCATAGTGGATGCGGTAGCTCTGAAACTGTGAGGATTAGAGAGGGATAACCACTGGCTGCTGATACGGAGCTAAGTGCGACGCATTCTGCAGGTTTGACGACGCGTCTAGCGGCCACTACTGCTCGTGGAGCAACTCATCCGGAAAGTGGCAGTTCGATCCGCTGAACAACCGAGGATACAACTATGTGGATGAGATTTGCTCGCTCCATCAGCAGGCCAACTGATGGATTCTGAGTGGACACAGCAACTTTCAAAACCGTGTCGATTCCTTCACATTTCGATTCAATTGTTCTTATGTGCTTCGGGCGATGTTCGTTATACACTGCGCAGCGTTGGCTAAGGAAGTGTGAACACATCGGCATTTTTGGAAAGAATGGGCCCAATTTTGAAGTCTCCTAACATCATTCACAACAGTACTGGTGAAACGCTGGGTGCCAGTCTTGCCGTGAGCTGAGTGCAGCAGCTGCACACTGCCTCTTAGTGACGTCAAAGACTGCGCCGCCGGCGTAAGTGAGATGAATGGTCGACCTTTCACTCATGAGAGATAAACGACCACAAGTCCACAGTGAAAGGACCGCAATTTGGCTAATTGCACGGCGACAAAGACATCTTGTCTATGCCCCTGGGCGCGCGCAAAAAGTACACAAACACGGTTCTATTATCGCCGCGCGCGCCCAAAATTGCCCCCCCCCCACCCGTAAAAACTTGCAAAGTCGCCGATTGCGAACGCAAGCACGTTCGCTCGGCCACTAGGCAAGTGCGGGCGGTGGTGTGCGCTTTGCCGAGCAGTCTATCCAAACGAAAGAGCGATGATTCGTCTGAGCCGACTTCGCGCCTTTCACGCTCGCGTCTTGCACTTTGTGTACGGAGGAGTGGGGCGAGCGATCGGCAATCGACCCAAGTTTAGCGTCAGCGTGTCTCTCTTGGGTGTTGTCGCCCTGTTGGTCAGTTGCTTCAATCTGCACGTGAGAAACGACATCGCCGAAGGCATCACCAACAGGGAGGCGCGCTCCATTCGGGAGAGCCGAATCCACGACGAATTTCGCGACTTCGAAAAGAATGACAAGGACGGAGAGAGGAGCACGTCGACACCGAAAGCCCAGTACTCAGTTGGCCTGCTGGTGGCCAGCTCCGAGGGAAGGTCGATGCTCAGACCAGGCGCCCGTTTCGCGACACTGACTCATATTGTAGAGTCAGTTTGGACGCAATGCGCAGCAGAGCGATTGCGTTTAGAATTGCTGAAATTGCCACGTTTCCAAAAGAATCTGCAGAACAACGTCTGAAAGTGCGCGCACGCAGTCCGATATCTGTTAACTGTTGAATTCAAATGCTTTTCGGGGTAAGATGAGCCACTTTCGATGACGGCATGAATTGGCTACCATCGTCCATGTTCATTCTACACGTCGGCAAGCTATGGAGTGATGCGCTTTTCGTAGCGGAACACTCCTAGATGCATTTGTTTTGTCGGCGTCGTGGAACGAGCGCCCTTAGAGCTGTTCCAAAGAGCATTGGAGTTCTACAAATTCGTCTACTACAATTTCACCGTTGAGAATGACGGCGGCAGTGGAGAGAAGTTCAGTTTTTACGACTTGGTCAAGTCATTGGGCGCCGACGGCGACGACTTTGGATGTCAGTCGGACACGGACCGACTGGAAGACTTTCTGGTAGTCTTGGACATGATCCTTTTGTCACCTCGTGCTCTTTCTGACCCGACACAGTATCCCTACTGTAGTGCAAATTCAGTCACTTCTCCGTCACCAAAGTCGTCATCCAGCCATGGAGATCACCTATCCGACCTACAGGCTGCCGGCTGGCCGCCTGCCTTTGTACCACCTCTTCTTTGGTGTCCAAATGAAGAATCCAAACGCGAGCCATGGCCCGATGAAATTCGCAAAGTTCTTGGGCTTCTGCTTAATATTGAAGTATGACGCCACCTTGCATAATGTAACCCACAAGCTGGACATCTGGGAACAGCAATTCCTGCAACTGGTTCAAAATCCCGGCTGGAAAGAGTTTGAGACGTACACTAGCGGCGGTCAAAACCTGGTCAATCGAGCCATAACCCAAGCCAGTCTTGGCCTCGTGCCGCTCTTCACATGCGGCTTCTCTGTTATGGTGGCTCTGGTGGTGGCTGCTGTCATTGGGACGAGTCACGCAAGGTACACACTGACGACTTTGCCGTAAGGCGATGTAAATGTAGGCCGCCGTTTGACAATTCCACTGTCAGTGGAGTTGTGTATGGTGCGGTAGACAAGACAGATACGGGTCGAATAACATGGAGTACCCTATCTACATAGATTTAGGAGTCTTGCGTCGCCATGCCACCAAAACTAACTCCATCCACTCCATTCCAGAGGTCTGGCCATCCACTGGTGTTTGTTCGCCGTGTCGATCGCAGTCGTCCTCTGCCCCTGTCTAGCCAGCGCCTGCGGCCTGGGGCGTTTTCGCCCTGCTAGGATACCGTATGAACGGCCTTCTGTTCATCACGCCTTTCCTGGTCCTGGGGATTGGAGTGGACGACGCCTTTCTCATGCTGCACGCCTGGCACAGGTGTCCCTGCTTCAAGAATTTAGAGTATTGGAAATTGGTTCTATTCCAATCCCTGTTCGATTCAGACAGATAGAGAAGCGAGGATTCTGCCGCCGGAGCGGTGGCAGTCACGTGAATGCTGAGGAAATCGGCATGAGCGTGGGTACCGCAGCTGCAGAGGACGCGACCAGTGTGGCTTCCATGGTCAGCAAAGATGTGGACGTCATGGAAAAGGGTAGACGCTCTGTTGTGGACGTGCGAAAGAGGGTCTCCCATTGATGCTGATCCAAAAGTTCTTTTAGACTGGTCCCCAGGGGACTGTTTTGCGGCGGTGTGCCAGCAGGCCGGGCCTTTCATTACTATTGCGTCTCACCAACTGCCTGTCCTTTCTCGTGGAGTGGATCAGTCGTCAGACCGACCTGAGACTATTCTGCATTGGCTCTGCGCTCTGCATGGCGTTCGACCTCGCTCTGCAGTTCAGCGTCTTCGGCGCTTCTCTC
>JASAMZ010008029.1:0-13290 GCA_030248115.1 Linhomoeus sp. GSCO2_2 | reverse complement strand
ATTGGGCATAGTCTGTCAAGTATTTAGCAAATAGTTTCTGATTTTATAATTAACGAAATTTGGGATATTTTTTGTTAAGATCCTCAAATTTCGACAATTCCAAATAGCTTAAATTTCAAAATGTCTTTGCATAGTTGTGTCGGGCATAGTCTGCCAAGTATCTAACAAATTGTTCTATATTTTATAATTAAAGAATTTAGGTATATTTTTAAGGTTTTTGTCAGAATTTCTAAATTTCGACAATTTAAGCAGCTTATATTTCAACATATCTTTGTGTGGATACATCGAGCACTAAGCCCAAAAGAATAGGGCGTCGTCCCATTTACACCCTTTTCAATAGGGCGTCGTCCCATTTATGCCCTTTTCAAGAGGGCGTCGTCCCATTTATACCCTTTTCAATAGGGCGTCGTCCCATTTATACCCTTTTCAATAGGGCGTCGTCCCATTTATGCCCTTTTCAAGAGGGCGTCGTCCCATTTATACCCTTTTCAATAGGGCGTCGTCCCATTTATACCCTTTTCAATAGGGCGTCGTCCCATTTATGCCCTTTTCAAGAGGGCGTCGTCCCATTTATACCCTTTTCAATAGGGCGTCGTCCCATGTATACCCTTTTCAATAGAGCGTCATCTCATTTAGACGCTTTTATTGCACTGTGTGCCTGCGGCGAATTTCTCTGATCCATTTATGGATCAGTTGCCACAATTATAAGCGCAAAGTGTGCCTGCGGCGATCCTTCTGATCCATATGTGGATCAGGTACCACGAACAAATCCAAGACCATCTGCGGCGAAACCCCACCAAATTGTCGACTACATGTCTAGCGGCACTTCACTATCCAGTGCACATTATCGCGCACACGCTCTAAAGTTTACACTGATGCCAACGTGGTGCCACAGTTTTTGGCACTCCGCCGCTTGAAAAGCGAAGGAGTGCTATAGGAGCGGTAAAGCCTACAGTTAGCATGTCCGGGGCTGGCGCTCGCTACGAAGCACTTAGGGAGCCAAATTTTTTTTTAAAAGATAGCTTATGACGACGCGCAGCGTGCTCGGGGGGTGAAAAAATTTCGGCGGTGGAAGAATTTTGCGAAAATTCAAAAATTCAAATTTTTGCTAAGTAAAAAAAAATATGCAGGCCATAACTGTCGCAAAAGTGGACCGAATTTGGTGATTTTTGGATATGTTGTAGCCCATTGGATGCTCTTCAGAGCAAAACCGGAACGGGCTCCCTAGGTGGTCCGACGCGGGAGTACGGTAGCAAATTCAAAATTTTAAATTTTTTTCCGACCTTTAAAAAATCGTAACTCGGGCTTGCGACGGTGGATCCTCGCCAATTTAATTTCTGACCTGGACACTTATATTACCTTTCATTTGAGACCAAAACCGCCGAGATCGGTCTCGCCGTTCGTGAGCTACGCGGTCACAACGGTGCCGGGTCCCGAGCGGAAAATTCGGATTTTGGACTTTGAGTGGATTTTTGGGCTGGAAAGCGTGCCTTTAGCGGCAAATTGACCGTTGCATCGTGTTCCGCGTTAAAAGTTGGTCTAGACGAAGTGTCTTTACCATTTTGAGATACCGTATCCCGGCCGCGCCGAATTTTTGAATCCCGGGGTCAAATTTTCGAAATTGAGTTTTCACTTGTTTCGGGGGTTTTCGACGACGCTTAACACGAATCCGGTGTTTGTTTTGCGATTTGGGACGCCTTTATCCTGATTTCGGCACCCGGCCGGCCAAAAATTTGGTCCCGGGTCGAATTTTCAAAATTGTGTTGACAGTTGTGTCTGGGCTTTCTGATGCCGCAGAACGCGAATCCGTTGTTTGTTTGGCGATTTGGGGTGTATTCAGCCTGATTTTGGCCGAATACTCACGCTCTGTACAATTTCGCGAAATTCCGAAAATACCGTCGGCCATTGATTTTGCAGCGCCTACAGTACGCCGTCCATATAATACGCGCTGAGAAAGGCGTCTACGCAAGCGCAATCGAACCGAGTTATAGGAGCATCGTACTGTGGCACCGACGCCGTCCACCCCAGCGGGGGATCCCCCGCTGTGTAGCGTAGATAAGGCGCGCCTGTACAAATGGGGCGCCGCTGGCATTCTACATTGTGACAGTCAGCCAACGGTCAGTGTACAGCCTGCGCTCATCGTCGTCAGTACAGCCTGCTCGAACGCGTCACTTGCGCCACATCGACCTCTAAGTATTTGGCATCGGCTTAGGCCCACCCCGGGCTATAGACCCAGTTTAGTTCTACACTGAAACGATTGGGAACAAACAAATTTAACGGGAATGCAAGACTTGTTGGAGTTTCTGTGCCCCCGTCTGCTAAAACAATCACGCGGAGTGCCTATCTGACACTCAAGGAGTGTCACGTATCACTTGTTAGACAAAGCTTGTTTATGAAACTTTTTAAAAAGAAATCGAAAAACTCTACACCTCTAACCATCATGGCCTGACTCTGCGTCGAGAGGGCGTTCTGGGAGGCGTCCAACAGTAAATTGCCCATTTCCACGGGTTGGGAGAAGAAGCTCGTGTTGAAGGTCTCGTTGGCAGACAATAGTCCACAATTTGAGCCCATATTGGAGGGGTTTAGAGTGGTGTTGTGACTACTAGACGATTCAACAGAATTTGCGTCCATGGCCATTACAATATCGCTGCTTTCGGCTTGACAACTGCCACTGCCCACTGGCTGAGAGGCGCTGGGCGAATCGGCCCCACTGAATGAATATTTGGACAAAATTGCATAATACGTCATATGGTACCAAAACTGACAAGATGCAAGAACTCTTTCTTTCTTTGTTGTCAGACTAGTAGTTCAGTGCTATCATCCAAGTCAAGCCGCCCCGTTACATACATGCAACAACTGATGGTATCTCTGTGTGGAGAATGCCTACGACAGACGCCACAATCCAAGCTCTGTGATTACTAAACAGATACTGGAGACGCCGCGTGCGCAACAGTTTTGGCTTGCTAATCCAGCTGATTTTCGTTTCTTAGAAGACTCCGTTATGCTCAGAGCCAAAGATTGCAACTCACAAATGGCCCCTGAGCTTGCGCAACTTCCTCGAGGTCGCGCACCAATTTTGCTTGTCTGAAACAAAACAAAAATTGGTATATAAAAAAAAAGATAATTTTTAATTGCCAATTACTGGCACCTTCCTCCACGAGACACTTCGAAAAATCCTTCGTGTACCACCTGTGCTCTTTTATCTGCGCGATGGTGTAGCGCAACTCTGGGGCGCAGTGGAGGATGTTGCGCAGAAGGGCTGCAAACAGCCAATTTCAATTCAAAATTGAAAATCATAGAATGTACACAGTTGCCTACATAGTGGCAGGGTGTCCATCTTTTTCCAAGGGAAAGACTCCAAATTGGGCTCATTCTTCCAGGCGGCATACTTGGGACACTGCAGAGTGGGACAGTCCCACGCCAGCTCTCCAGCTGCAGCAACAATGGCTTTTAACCTGCTGAACTACAGGCGGCGGCCCTGCGCTCTTCAACGGGTCAAAGTGCTCTTCTTTCGTTCAACAGGTACGAGAAGAGCTACAGTGGAGATCGACACACAAGTAGATTCCCCAGACGATTTCAAGACGACTGGTCTTTGTTCTGCGAAGATCCTACTTGTATTGCGCGAGATACTTCCAGGTTCTGAAGGTCAGCACAATTATAGTGCTCATCTAGCAGAATCGCTCATATCTTTCGCAATACAAGTCGGATCTTCGCAGAACAAAGACCAATCGTCTTGAAATCATCTGGGGAATCTACTGGTGTGTCGATCTCCACTGTAGCTCTTCTCATACCCGTTGAACGAAAGAAAAGCACTTGGACCGGTAGAAGAGCGCAGGGCCGCCTGTAGTTCAGCAGGTTAAATGGCTATCTAGTGGTACTTTGAAGCAACTCAGTCCATTTACAGTATGTGTAGACAACAAACCCTCAAGTACAGCTACAGGATTCAGCAGATAGCGTCGCAACTCATTTTGCACTCTTTTCCAACAAAAGACAGAACACCAACACAGCAGGGTGACGAGTATGATGCCGCAGCTCCAAATGTCGGCCGGCTCAGCCCTGTACTCCTTCTGCAGCACCTCTGGAGCCACGTAGGGCAACGTGCCACACCTACGTTGATTAGTGATGATAAGTTCTTACTTCTGTTGCTACTGGCTTCATATAAAAGTGCAGTATACCTGCTCTGGCACAGTCTCTCCCTTCCCTTGTGTCGAAACACCGTGGCCAAGCCAAAATCGCAGATTTTCAACACGTCTGCAAAGAGTTGCGCCAAACGTTGTCTGTCGCGTACAAAATCGTAACTTAGACATGCACTGTATATACACCAACCATCGCAGGTGAGCAAAAGATTCTCTGGTTTGAGATCTCTGTGAGCGACGCCTCTCGAGTGCAAGAACGACACTCCCTCTATCAGTTGGCGAAAGTAGAACTGCGCCTTTGAGCTGCACATTCCCACGTCCACCTCTGCCATACAATGGGTTCTCTCTGTAGCTTCTGTCTGATTGACCAGAGATCAATCAGTGGTGACATATCACACGTACGCACGCACGCACCCACCCACGCACGCACGCACGCACTGAGAGACGCATGGACGCACCACGCCTGGCATGAACGCACCGTCGATGAACACGCTTCACACTCAACAGGCCGATCAATCAATAAATCAAGCTACAAGCAGTCTTTGCCCATTTGCATTTTGCCACACAGATTCTAACAGTAGCCAACCGATCTGGTCGAAGAGTTCCCCTCCGTCGGCGTATTCGAGGAACATGAAGCAGAGTCCCTTCTGCCTGTCCAGCCTGTGGCCCAGCAGTCTCATCACGTTGGGATGGCCTCGCAGCATGTCCATCAGCAGGATCTGCACGCATGCGCAAATTCGGTTATGTTGGCGCGAATTCAGACGTTTCAGAACCTTTGAGAAGTGCAAAGCGCACCTCCTTGCGCACACTGTCCTCAATCTCCTTGGCTTTCGTGAGGTCGACTATTTTCAGGGCCAGCGCCTGACTCTCGTCCTTCTCGTTGACCAGAAGCAACACCTCCCCGTAGGCACCCTCGCCTGAGCATGGATGGAGGGAGGAGAAAGAATGGACACTTGGGTATGTACTGCCTACTTTAGTTGTACCACACCCAAAGCTTGCGGTTAGATAGCTTCACCGCAAAATGACGCACTGGGGGGGGGGGTGGAGGTAGCAGGCAAGGTGGAGGCGGGGGGGGGGGGGGGGAGTCCCCCCTCTGGCCCTGGCCTCAGTGAACTTCTCACGAACCCCCCCCCCCCCCTGGCATCCGAAATTCGGAAAAAAATCCGGAAATTGCGGAAATTTTCTTGTATTTTTGGTAGTTTTTGGTCCTATTTTGTCCAAATTTTCGCCTGCGGCGCTATATTTCGTCTATTTATGCACAAATTAGCGTGTTTTTGACCAAATTAAGGCGATTTTTAGCGTATTTTTGGCCATTCTAAAAAGCTGTTCACTGGTCCCGGGACCCCCCCCCCCCCCCTCTCAAAAGTTTTCCTTAACTAGAACCCCCCCCCCTGGCCTCCGGGTGGCCTGCACCTATGGTAGCAGGATTCTTCGCCGAAAGGCTAGGTTTTGGCGCACCACGAAATATTAGTTGTAGTGCCAAAAGTTGCGTAAAACGACCAGGCAATCTTGGGTAGAACAGCTGCAATTCTGTGCGCGTTGAGAGTAAGTTGTCGGGTGGCTTGCTTGCACCTATGGTTACCCCTTCCCCCCAAATCTCGGTCTAACCCCCCACCCCCCCCCTAGCCTCGGGAGCAATCGCACCAATGCCGCACTACCGGTTATGCAGACCCCACCCACCTAGCGGCCGAACCGCCTTCCAGTGAGCGAGGGCGTCTGCGCTGACGGCCACCGAAGCCGCCGTCATCACTGTTGCGCCTCTAGTTCAGTCTCTCTTTGTCCGAAAGGGAACAATACCGACTACCGAGCCAAGAGCCAACACACCTTAAGGCAATTTGACCATACCACGAATAGTACGCTACGTACGGTACGACAACCTACGCTGCTTTGGGACTCCCTTGTACAGTTGTTCAAACTTGAATTGGCGCCATTTCGCCTGACGCAACGGTAGTCTTCATTGCAGGCAAACGTTTTCGTCGCGAGACCGCACTGGTTCAAGCTTCAGCAAGGGCGAGGAACTGCGGAAGTACCCCACTTTCTCATGTTCTTTGGAGCGCAATAAACAAAGCAATTATCGCCAAATCGACACAATGGCGCAATTTTAAGGAACGCCACACAGCGAAATGCTCGCTAGATGCAAACAGGAACACCATTACAGTACACAGAACCGATGATACAGTTTCGCGCACGCAGGCACCCATACACAGTTCCAAACGCAGTGACTGAATGAATAACGACAAACCCTAACTGAAGTGAACTCACCCAATCCGACCAAGTTAGTTTGCATGTCGCGTCGCTTCAGTTCGATCTTCGAAAGAATAGAGTGCTGCAGAAAGTAGCTTTCACAATGATCTCAGAGCTATCTCAGACTGGGCCAAGAGAAGGTGTCTGCAGACCAAGATGAAAGCCAGCTTCTGTCACCAGCGTTCTCCAGCGTTTAGACTCGCCATTTGCCTGCCATTCTTTCTCTTGCCATAGTATATGTAGGTTCAGAGGTCCAACTTCCTTCCGGCTATTCGTCTCCAAAGGGGGATTCACTTGTTTTTGCAGTGGTACTGCTTTGCTTTGGGCTGGCAGAGTTGGTGTGGGGGTGAGGAAAGGGGAGGGGGCCCAAAGAGGGGAATAGATACAGAGACAGCTCTTTCGCCACACCACACACCAGCCCAGGACAAATAGGGGGCCCAGCAAGCAAACGGCAGGGCAAATGGCGCGTTCAGTCAAAGGGAAGTAGCGTCTGCGGGTTGTCTGTCGGGGGCGGAAGGAGCAGCAGCGGCGAAGAGGCAGAGGCAGTTAGTTGTAAAGGTAGTAAGACGATGGTGAGATTGTTTACCGCAAGAGGCTAGTCGTTGAGAAGTAGAGAGAGAGGGAGGCCATTCACCTAAGCTGCTTGCTCTTTGGCCGCTTATTGTCTGGAAAGAATCACCCGGGAACTCACCAGACGCACACACACACACCAAGGGAAAGTGGCATCATTTTATCATCCTGGGAGAAAGATACATACACCCAGACGACACATAACAACAACCACACACACGCAAGATGATAAGACCCGAATGTCAAGCACTGGTGGACAACAGGTATGTAGACAGAGTCGTCGTGGGTACAAACAGAGGTCAAAATTGGAGAGTATGAATGGAACGAGAAGATTAGAGAAGTGTAGGCCGTGCAAATGCACGTACATCACGACATCACAAGTTATCACTCACTAGTTGTCACAAGCGTCCATGCTACGAAGACTGAACCCTTTGAATCCTTCGCACAGATTTTGTTTACTTGTCTTATGCAGGAGACAACAAATTTATATAGCATAGCAAGTCTTCAGTACCGATCAGTCAATCAACGCAACAAAGCTTGACTTGAACTTGGCCTAACGTGACACTGCCTACTTACACTACGTACTAACGACTCAACATTGACTCACTCGCCACAAATGGCATCGCATCAAAAGAGGGTCAGGGGTGGAGATAAGCCCAACCTTGGGATATCATCGACCACAAGTGGGCTGAGTCGAGCAGCGGTGGGACCGGGAAAGACAGAGAGAGACAGAGAGATATCATTCCCCCCAGAAGAGAGAGCGGCCGCAATCGCCCTTGACTGGCCGCCCCCTCCGCGCGCGCGCGCCTGGGAGTGAGACAGACAGACAGAGGGACAGACAAGGGGGGTGCAGAGTCTAGAGGGGGGGGGGGGGGGGGGTGAGAGAGAGCCACTGGGGAGTCTCACCCACCGACGACACTCCGGAAAGGATCTCTTACTCGGGGCGCGCGCGCCGCCAGCGGTGCCGCGCTCGGCGGTAGAACTGGTTGGTTGCCTGTGCGTGCGTCTGTCTGCCTGCTAGCCCGCTCCCTCTCCACTTGAGTCAGCCGGTAGAGAGAGGTGGGGGGGGGGGGGGGGCAGCGCGAGCGAGGGTTTTGCTTCAGCGCCTCGTCGTCGTCGTCGCAATGCGCGGCGGCACGCGATGAACTTGTCACTGCCGTCCTCTCACGATAGGAATGCAAGTTGCGACGACGACGACGCATCCTTGAGCGTTTGGGGGAGAGAGGGGAGACCCTCAAAGCGCAAAAGCGCCAAGAATGCACGGAATGCAAGCTGCTATAGCAGCGCTTCGTACAACGCAACACTGACAGATTCTCTATCTCCGCGAGACAGACTACGTAATCTGTCGACTCGCCGCAAGGATAGTAGGGCGGTAGTAAACCGAACCGAAACGGCAGCTCTCACAACCTCGGGAGCTGTGTGGAGGCGTCTAGCGGGCGCTCGCAACAGCTGAGCTAAATGCGCCCGCCGCGTGGCGACAGCATGCGTGCCTCAGGCTTTCTGTACCTATATGTAGATCATACAGTCCTGAGTCGCAGATAGCGGAACTCTAGCATAGCAGGTGACTGACCTGTGAAAGCGACCCTCCTCCCCTCCCCCCAGCGCAAGTTCTTCAGAGAGGAAAGTGGCCCCCACACTCACTCCCCAGCGTTCGCGGTCGAGTGTGTTGGTTGGGCAAACAAATTTGGCCACTCTTGCCACTGTTTAGCCGATTGAACGGCGCGCCATTCTGTTTGCCCACATAACCTGCTGGTACTATGGGGTGGATAGGAATCGGAATGCAACGCGGTCCCTTTCTTACAAGCTGCGACTGCGAGTGGGGGAGGGAAAGCGCCACTATTGACTCAAGAAAGGGATTGGCAAAGGTCAGCTCTAGCGTCGTTTGACGACGTCAGATTTGCGAGCGAGAGACGGCGTATACCGAGCTAGAGCCGCCTAGCTCAACCCACTATGACAGAGAATGGAACAGCGATGCCACAATTATGCATGCGCGCTCTTCTTTGTAATGGACCTAGACATAGGCATGATGTATTAGAAGTGGGAAGTGCCTATATAGTCTAGCGCGATAGTCCGGCCTACACACTACGAAATGGGGCATGAAGTCACAAGAAGGGCGCTCCAATGATTCACAACTTTGACTGGACGCTGTCGGACGCCGCGCAGCGCAGTGCAGCATCAGCATCACGGGCCAGGTCACCACCTCTCCATCTCTATCCCCCACCCAGCATACTTTCTTTTACCAAGCATGACTCAAAGCCAAGCGGCGCCCCACCGCCTGCCTCTTCATCGGGGCGCATAGGCGCATAGTATCATCTCTCAGACAGAGCAAAGGGAAAGAGCGAGATGGCGAAAGTAGATACCCTTACAGTTGGCTGGTCAGTCATACATCTGTGCCTGCCGAGCCCCTCCAGACACAACAGAGTATACGACCTGTCTGTCTGTCTCTGCCAGAACTGGTCCTAGGCGTTATCTTAATTGCCCCCCCCCCCCCCCAATACACATAAAGAAAGGAAAATAATTTGTCTTAGAGCCGCAGTTGAGATGATTGATTGATCAGCAAATAGTGAGCGTAGGACTGCTCTGCCGCACACACTTTCTAGCGGGGACACAGACAGAATTTCATTCATGATCGATCAGGGAGAGACAAATCATGAACTTTTATTCGACCTGAACTCTTCTACGTACCTTTATACGTTCAAAATTGAGTCGAAATCAGGCAAACGAAAGTGCATACATAGTTGCAGCAGCACATGGTGTGAGCAGCAGGTTAGACAAACGGTCTTTACCTCCACTACCACCGTCTGAGAAGGTTTAGCCCACGAATAATTCCTTAACCATGGGACTGGATGGATGGAAGGAATACAATGGAGACGGGGGGGCAGGGCAAGGCAAAACAGGCAAGGAAGGAAGGAAGGAAGGAAGGAAGTCTCTGTCTGCGTTGTGCCTGCCGAATTCTCTTGCCCAAAGGTGGGGCAGCCTATTCAAGATACAGACAATGAAAGGTCGCCTTCCGCCAAAGGCAAGGAGGAAGTAAACAAAACGTTTCACTGAAATACGCCCTTGATGGGGGACGGAGTGGCTTCGGAAGGGAGTCCACTCAGACTCTTGGAAGTAGGGGTGGGCGGGCACATGCTTGGGCAGCCTCAGTGTGTGCATTGTGTTGCAACATGGAACGTTTTGGAAACTAAAGGAGAAAGCCAAAAACATTACGCTATGTTGAAACCGGTTGCTTGTCGTTTCGCTGCGATGCGCTTCTGAGGCACGGCTGCCTTTGCGCAGACCGGCGTTACAAGAGCTACCGTAGCCGCTTCATGGAAATCAGGCATTATGTCCGTCCCAGACCAAAAGTATTTGAATTCACCACGCATCAACGCGTGTTGCAGCCGGCCGATGCGCCGTAATCGTAATCTAAACAACGACGAGTGCACAGGCAAAAGCAACGCTGGTATGTTTGTACTAGAATAGGCGGCCGAGTAGCCCTTGTCCGTCTCAAGTCAAAGCAAAATAGACGAAAACGGGGTCTACACTTGCCAGTTTTGTGGCAAACGCTTCGATAAAATTGGCTGTCTTAGGCAACACAGATTGCGAAAGCGTAAGAAAGAGTGGGAGGAAACCGAGATCTGAAGCGGCGGGTCGACTGAAGAAGGAAACGCTGTGTGCCAAATCGAGGGTTGTACCTTTCGGACCATACAAATCGAGCCGCTGCGGTCTCATCTCCGCTTGAGTCACCACAAGAAGCAGAGGACCATCGAGCGGAATTTGTAGGATTTCGCTGAATTCGAGTCGTTTGTCAATGCTGTGGAGAACTTCCGAGCGCACTACTTCAATCCGAACCACCCACCCTCAGGTTGTGCTACTTTCAGCTGCTCGTGGTGAGCTGTCATTGTCAGCGCTTGCGTTTGCAGAGGCCAAGAGGCCAATGATGGTAATCAAGGAACTGGCAAAACTCGAACAGCAGCGCGATTCGCTCTACATGTTTCCATGTTCTTTCGTCGTACGTGTGCTGTGACGTCTTCTGCATCTGTGGTGTTGATAAAATCAACAAAAGCCCTGTTGGCAACGCGGCGAATGGCGTAAGAGTCGAATCCGAATAGTTTTGGTTTTGAACGGATACATTGCCTGATTTCCATGAAGGGCTACGGTAGTTCTTGTAACGCCGGTCTGCGCGAAGGCAGCCGTCTGAGGCAGCCACAGTTCGCCTTGCTTGGTCTCACAGCGATCAGCAGGCCACTCATACTACGGTACTTGTTGCAACACGCAAAATTGGAAACGAAGGGAGGTTCCAAGAAAGTTTGTGGATTTGCTGTGTGTTCCAAGGAGAGTTAGCAGTGAAGTGGAGTGGGGGGAGGGGTGAAGGAGGCGAGCTAGTATGAGGACAGCCGGCCCGTCTTCCCCCCAAGACGGGGAGAGTGGGGGGTCTCCTCGGTCGTCGACCACAATCAGCAGACTGTGGCGGGACTATGTCGACCGTTTGGAGGGGGAAAGAAAGGCGCAGAGTCGATTTCTCGATGATCTTCGCTCGATGAGCCCTTCCGAACGATTGGCACTCTGGGAAAACGTTCCGGTCTGCCGTCTGCGCTTTTGCTAGATTCGTGCAGTTAGTTATCAAGTTATGATGTTATGAATTTATGGAGTCATGGACTAACGGACTCATGGGCGTAGCCAGGATTTTGGCAACTTGGGGGGGGGGGGATTTGCTTGCTGGCTGTATTTGTGCATCATGGGCAAATTTAGAGCCGCAGGCGGAAATGTGGGTATTTTTGGTCTTGAAGGCAAATTTCCACTATTTGCAGCGCCGCAGGGGAAATTTTCACTAATTACAGCGTCGCAGGCGAACATTTTCTCTATTTAGAGCCCCGCAGGCAAAAATTTTCACTATTTACAGGCAATTTTTTTCTACTGGCCGACATCTGGGTTGGGGGGGGGGGGGGCACGGTCGGCATCTGGGGGGGGGGGGGGGTTAGACTAGAGATGTGCGGCGGACCGATTTCGCGGTCTGGGTAACCCGGACCGGACCGGACCGGACCAGTTTGCGGTCCGCCCGGACCGGACCGGACCACCCGGACCAAATTTCAAACCCTTTAGCAAGTGTGGCACTCTGCCCAGTTCTAGTGTTCAAACTTCAAAATGCGTTGAAGGGGTAGCTCTCAAAGTGGAAATCAAAACTTGAACATTAGAGCATCGACATACAATTAGAATTACATCAGAAATTATATTATATTACATTAAGAAATTACAATCTACCTATGTTGCTATTCTGTCGTAAAACAGGCGGTAAAACAACACATACGTAGTGTTGCGGTCTTTGACTATGCAATCCTTACTCTTTGTTCAGCAGGGTGATTTAGGCGAAATCTGGCATAACTTTGAACTGAGATGCCTACAGTAAATTTTCCAAAAATTGTTCAAGTTGATTGTCCAAACCCTGAGATATTAGGCTTCTCGTGGGATGTGCAAAAGGTGGGTTTTCCCAGCCTCACCCTGTATTTACAGTTCTCAAAGCGCCGCAGGCGAAATTTCAAAATTGTGGAAGACGTCTAAGTGTAAATTCTTGCAATTTTGGGCCACGGGGATGAATTTTGTGTCTTTGGAAGATCTTTATTCTTACCCGGACCGGACCGCCCCAATTTGGCGGACCGGACCGGACCGGACCGATTTTTGCCCGGACCGCCCGGACCTGACCGGACCGCACATCTCTCGGGGGGGGGGGGGGGGGGGGGCATTTGCCCCCAATGCCCCCCTGGCTACAGTTATTCCGAACGGGCCATAGTTATACCGCGTTCCTATGGACCAGAAGTCAACGTTGTGAAAACCGTGCCCTGTTCAGAAGTCTCAAAGCCGCTGGACCCGTCTCTGGTCCCAGTGGGTGCCCCAGTACGTGGTCACCCTGGACGCGCAGTCGGCTCCGGCCACCCACATGCTGAGGCGATTCGCAGAAAAGGTGGAGCGGAACACGGCCCATCCCAACGTCCGACTGTTCAAGTACAGCGGCACCGCCCTCTGCCTGCTCATTGGGGCGCTCTCCGTTGGCAACGACGTCCTGGGAGATGGCATGGCCACGGACTTCGATAGGGCTTCCATGGGGTATGCCTTTGGGGGGGGGGGGGGGGTTACCCCCAATCCAACCCCCCCCCCCCCACCCCTCCGTTAGCCGTTGCCCACAAGAATGGAATTCTTGTTACCACCCCCCCCCCCCCCCCCCACGAGGAAACGGAATAAATCAGGAATTTTTTCCCAGAATAGGCCAAATTCGGTAACATTTTCACCCAAGGCACTATTCTTGAGTATTTTGTACAGTTTGGGTCAATATTGACAGGGTCTTTGACACTTTAGCCATTTT
>JASAMZ010008028.1:0-23749 GCA_030248115.1 Linhomoeus sp. GSCO2_2 | reverse complement strand
TGTACATCTGGCAAAGGGCGAGCGGCGGAACCTGCTAGTTTCTACACGCCATAAAGTGGCCCTCTGGAAGAATGTGTTACTGAACAGAAGGAACGCCTAGGTACTCTCATGGATAACGAGCCTGTTAGCTGTTGGGATCATGTTAGTGGGAGCTGTCTGTGCATGAAAATTTCGAGGTTTTGCACAGGGTGGGCGATTTTGATAATTTTTGCACCAGTTGTTCCACAAGGTGTCCTCATATCATATTTCAAATTTCAGCGAAATCGGTTGGCTACAGCGTTAGTTATGGCCTGCCGCGTGCACCCTACTTTGGCCCAAAATCGGGCAAAAAGGGTACACTTTTTTAATAACTCAAGAAAGCATTGGGGAAATTTCTTCTAGCTTTTTGTGTGTGAACTAGGATCAATTGTCTACACACTGGAACAAACCCCATCATATTCGGCTGCGACACGCTCGAATACGACTAAATCAATGAGGCCCTACTTTTGGCCGAAACGACGCTTTTCGGCCTGCTGGACGGCCTCGATCGTGCGCCTCAAACCGGTGCGTGTTGCGTGATTATACCCAAACACGCATCGCGCCAACACATTCCTACAGGGGTATCCAACAGCGTATAAATCATTGTGGTTTCCCAAAGCATAAAGTCTGCAGACTCGAAAAACCCCCAGTGCACGCCTTTCTTGAATGGACTATAGCATCAATGCACCAACAATTTCTCCCTTCTATTCACGACACACACATAGTACACAGTTAGGCTCACATATGTAGGTTCACATGCACAGACAGCTCCCACTAACATGATCCCAACAGCTAACAGGCTCGTTATCCATGAGAGTACCTTGGCGTTCCTTCTGTTAGTACTCTCATGGAGGCGTTTAGGCGTTTCGTTTCTCGTTTAGGCGTTCCTTCTGTTCAGTAACACATTCTTCCAGAGGGCCACTGTCTTATGGCGTGTAGAAACTAGCAGGTTCCGCCGCTCGCCCTTTGCCAGATGTACAGCCACCAAGCGGTTTTCGGCGGTGACATCAGAGTGTTTGGCAATATGATTTCGCAATGGTAGTAAATTGCCGCTTGATGTTTGCAGAAGTTGTCTCCCAAAATCTGTCAGGTGGCTGTCGCTCTCTTGCTGGGTAGCGACACTTTTCTTGCTCTTCCTCTTTGTCCGCTGCTTCCTCAGCTTCCACAGCAACAGCAGCCTGGTCGTTTTGCACCAAGACGAAATGCAGATCAAAGCAAGCCAGGAACGAGCAAGAGAAGTGCTCGAAATGGATTTGGCAGAGGAGATGCCTCCAGAGAAGGAGATGACGCAGATGACAACGGTGGACATCGGCTCATTCCAGAAGGACTCTGAAGAGCCAGAAGAACTGCACCTTGGACACATCCTCCACAGAACGGCAACTCGGCAGGCACTTTCTCTGGCATGCCCTTCACTTGGCCTTCTTTGACCATCTTCTGATGCTTCTGCAACCTCAGGTGTCCCATCTGGCGATCCCATAGCAGGCCTTCGTCACCAGGCACGTCCGCTACCTTGAGCTGATTCTGCTCCTTCTCAGAGTATGTCGCACCCTTGCAGTCCAGGTAGTAGAGCCCACCGGACGCAGCTGTCCCCACTGCTGCCAGCTTGTTGGTGGAGTTGAAGCGAATCTTACACTTGCTCCCTTCAAAGGACACAGTGGCTCCTTTCTTCGCTGCTGCAGCGACGCTGAACAAATTGTATGTCAGCTCCGGGACGTAGAGAACATTTTGAAGTTCCCTGTGCTTCCACTCCTTCTGCAGGCGGACCTTCAGGTGTACGGTACCTCTTCCAATGGCTTCGACTGCTCGTCCATCTCCCAGCCTCACCATTTCTCTTCTGGCAAAGGTATTCATCTGGCGGAACAGCTCTCTCCTGTGCGTCATATGGATGGATGCACCCGAATCCACAATCCAACGCTTGTCGTTCCCATCCAAGACTTGTGTCGCCTTGTGGGTGACCTCCAGAGCCATCTGGTCACTGTCGCTGTCTTCAGCTTGACCGTCTTCCTCCGCCACAACCTTGGCCTTGTGCTTTGACCACGGACGCTGCGCTGGCGCTCCACCTGCCTTCTGGCTTTCCTTCCAGGCCCGGCAGTGCTTCTTCAGGTGACCCTCTTTCCCGCAGTACATAGTAGCAGGACCTGGAGTCTTGCGAACCTCTTGAAGCCTTCACCTTGAGCGCAGCCGATCCTCCAGCACTTTCGCTCTCCTGCTTCATCTTGCGCTTGGAATCCTCGTGCAGCAGACGCTCCTTGAGTTGATCCATCGTGAGGGAATCCACTCTTGCCTCGAGCGCTGTCACCAGTACCCCGTAGCTCTCCGGCAGGCTGGCCAGCAAGGTGACCACTTGATCCTCCTCCTTGACAGCTTCCCCCACCACAGCTAACTCACTGAACAGCTCCGTCATCTGCTTGACATGTTCAGTGACCGATCCACCCTCCTGCAGGCTGAGCTCGTTCAGCTTCCTTCGCAGGAGAAGTTTGTTGGACCAGCTCTTGCGCTGGAAATGCTCCTTGAGCATGGTCCAGACGGTGTGGGGATCCTTGGGGTCTGGAATTAGATGCAGCAAACCTGGCTCTATGCTGAGCACAATCACGGCCAATGCCTTCTCCTTCTTTCGCTGGTGGTCCGTCTTCTCTTGGGATGAGGCGCTGGCTGGTAGTGGAGGGTCGTTGGTAGTGACGCTCCACAGCGCATCCTTGACCAGTACCATGCGGACCTGGATGGCCCACGTGGCGTAGTTGGAGCCATTCAGCGGCGTGACCGAGACCAGGGTCTTGTCTGACATGACCGTTGCTGCTGTCTGCTGCTACGTCCCACGGCACCACTTCCTTCGGCAACGACACGGGAAAGCTGGCTTTGATCCAAAGTGACAGTGCCTACTCCGATCCCAACACAGACTTGACCTCCTGTTCACTTCAGATCTCAGCACAGCGGTGGGCGTTGGGCCCATAACCTGTTGGAAATGTTGACTAGCACCGTTCCCGTGTGCCGTGTGGTTTGCCGCAACGCAAGGAAAGACAGAGTCCTTTACTCTAAGAAAAGCAGATAGAGAGCTTGAGAAAAGGGCTGTAGAACTATGAGCAATCCTATCCTCCTACTGGAGACGAGCTCCTTATATAGGCAGACGGCTAGTCTATCAATAGCCTGACATTTACACACATCTACCAGACGTCAGAGGCGAGCAGAGCAGACGCGCTTCCTATGACTGTACAACATGACAGGGAGCCGCTGGCGCCAAGGGCGAAAACAACCGACGTCAAACGGCCCGCTAAGCTAGGGAGGAGCCTAGAATAGATCTTAGAGAGCTAGCCTACGCAGCTGCCTGTTAACCCTTCGGTTAACTCTTTCAACAACCTGTGTCGCCATTCTGGCGATTTTAGCCGTTTTAGTACCTATGTATGTACCTCGTAATCGTTCACGCTACTACCACTTACGTACAGTAACGCGCGGCGCCACTTCAAACACCCCATTCTTTCATCCTCAGCACGCGCCTCTCTTTGTCCGCAGCAGCGAGCGCCGCTGGCGCCTCTAGCCGTCATAACAACGTAATCTATTCGTGCGCCTGGCGACTTCGTGCATGGTATGTTATTGTAATCTGTGTCGGTCGTGTTAGGTCGGTTTGATTGGGAATGAATGGTTGCGCTTTCGCTGTCTGTCCCCCTAAGGTATCGTAACTGTGCGGTCGTTTCTCGAGTTACTGTATTCGGAGTATACGGTGTCTATTTATATAGTATGGCCCTCTCGTCGCTTACGCCTATCCACTTGTCGTGTGGCGCGCACCGCAAAGTTTATCTGGCCGTAAAGCGGATAATGCCTCCCCCTCTCTCTATCGTCCGTCCGTTCCCCTCTCTCCTTTGTTTCCTGAGTTCTCGGCGCGCGCGTCCACTTGAGCAGTTATTGAGGTCGGTTTCCCACGCGCAGTGAGGGGTAATGAATGGAGATGCCTGGCCGCTATTGTCTCCGCGGGTTTGTTATGGTCGATTGCCGACGCCGTCAAACAGTTGCCTGTCTACGTACTTAGTTGTGTTGTCTGTATGAGTTAGTTGTGTGCCGGAAAAGGTATCCGCTGCTCGAAAGTCGACAAGCCCACGCGGGCGTTTACCCAAACAGCAGACCTGTCTATGTGGCCTCTCAACAAACCTGCTCTGCGCCACCACCCCCCGCCCCCCCCCCCCCCCCCCCCAAGGTGTCCACTCTGTGGACATGGACAGGGTGTGTATTTCAGGAAAGTTCCCCCCTGCTGGGGGGTAAGGACAGGTGAATTTGTTCACCCTAAAGAAGACTGACGATGAACAGGCTGTGTATCTCAGATGACTTCGGGCCCTCTAATGAACAAATTCAGCGTGTCTGTATGACTGTATGGGTGCCCAACTCTCACCAAATCGGCTTCTGGAACTTTTGCCGTAAGGGAACATTTCATCTTTATAGCTTGTATGGTTCTTGTGATATGGATGCACAAAAGGTCAGATCGGTACTAATCCTGGGCTTGGCTCAAGACGGCCGAGCTCTACTGGTAGGTACATACATGCTGCGGCGGCAATCGAAGTGATCCACCCAAGACCACCATAGGGTGAACAAATGTGTAAAACATTCATCTTCCTAGGTTGTGTGGTTCCTGAGATATGCATGCCCAAATGTTAGAAGCGGTACGGATCCTGGGCTTGGTTCAAGATGGCCGAGCTCTGCTGGTGCATGCTGGGGCGCCAATCGAAGTGATCTGGTCTAGACCACCGTAGAGTGAACAAATGTGTAAAACATTTCATCTTCCTAGGTTGTTTGGTTCTTGAGATATGGATGCCCAAGTTGAAACCGGTACGCGCGCGGATCTCGGCTCACTTACGCCGAGTTCTAATGGTGCAGGTGGGGCGCCAATCAAAGTGATCCGGTCTAGACCACCATAGGGTGAATAAATGTGTAAAACATTTCATCTTTCTAAGTCATCCCAGTAAAAAGTTACGAGGTGACAAAAGTCCAGCCGAGTACGGATGAGGGCCTGCCTCAAGATGGCCGAGCTCTACTGGTGCAGGCTGGGGCGCCAATCGAACTGATTCGGTCACGCCTACCATAAGGCAAATTAGGTACCGTGGAATGACCTAACTTTGGGCCACTTTTCATGTTTTTCAAGGAATGTGTGACAAGAGGCCCGCGACTAGTAGGCAAGAGCCCCGCGGGGGCAGGAGGCCCGCGGAGTAGGGGCAAGAGGCCCGCGAGGGGTGAGCAAGAGGCCCGCAGACGCCGAGGGGGCAAGAGGCCCGCAAGGAAGGAGCAAGAGGCCCGCGGTAGGGGTGCAAGAGGCCCGCGAGGTAGGGGCAAGAGGCCTGCGGCTATGCGGCAAACTACTTATGAACTTCTGAAGCTCACCCTTGTCCTATATACTAAGCGGCTAACGGTGTCTGTCACACGTCTGTCCGCATACTGTTAACACGATAACTCTCGACAGCCTTGACAGATCGAGATGATCTATACATCAAAAGATCCGTCGTCCTCTGTAGTTTTGCGTCTCCTATTGTGGACATTGCCCGATGTCTAAATTCCACAAAATTTATGAAAATATCGGCTGCACAGTACATTCTGAGCACTAAGGAGTGACTGACTGCAGGTCACTTCTCTGGAAATTTTGCACTGTCGTGTCACCATTCACTGCAAAGTTGTCGCTGTGAGACTCTGAGGTGTATTCAGAGGCACGGGAGCAGGTGCAACAGTAAATGCAGGCACTGGCAGGGGCACTTTGTCAAACGACTTTAGATAAATCTGAAAACGCATACGGGCTAAACACAAATGTTGATGGGTTGAATTCATGTATTCTGAGGCATGGGTGCTGGTACAACCATAAATTCAGGCACTGGCAGGGGCACAGTGCCAAACGGCTTTAGATCTATCTGAATCTCCTATGGGCTGATGTGAGCATTGTTGTGTGGCTGTGTGGTTGTGAACAGTGGCTGCTTTCCATAGGTCAATAAATGTGCTCTGTTTCCACAGGCGTTCAGCCGTAGAGTATACAGTATCACCTACGGGCTAAAGGCACTAGTACATAACCATGCCATCACCGTGACTTATTGGCGATTGCACTGGTGCTCAAATTTGTTCAATAACGGTAGCTGCCTCGTCTTCCAGCCACTTTAAAACTTGGGACGTTTAGTAACTGTTGTGCATAGGGACTGGAGAATAGTTGGTCTGTCACTACCAGTGTGTCCATTCTTCAAAGGGTTTTGAAAACTGCTTGTAGTTGCTTTGTTCCAAGGGCGCCTGGAGAAATTTATTGTATTGTTGTTGTACAAGCAAAAGCCTTGGAACACTGTTAACAATTCAAGAAACATTGTTCTTAAACTGTTCCAGTCATAATCCTGACGTTCCAGAACATTGTTCCGACAGATCAGCACGGACACTTCATAAACCATATGCCAGATTGCTGGCATAAAGCATGAGACTGCTGATAGCACTAGCAGCTAAAACTCAACGCGTTATAAGTAGGAATAGTGATTAAATGTATAGAGACTGGGTGTTGTGGCTCCACTGGTGTGTATTTTGCTCCAGATTATGGTTGTGTAGCGCGTTGCAGACGTAACATGATGGTTGTAGTTTTCAGGTTGGTTTGCCGCAACGCTTGTTGATTACAAAATAGTTTAAGATAGTCCAACAACGACTCAACAGAGCGTCCAGTCAAGCTTGCATGTAGCATCGCAGGCATGGTTGTAGTGAAACTCAGTTTCAATAATTGAAACTGTAACTCAAGAAAAAATTCTACTGATACTAAAACTGAAACTAAATGCGTTTCTATGGTTACCCCTGATTGCCAGTTTTAGTATCATTAGTATCATATTTGTAGAGCGCATACAAGTGCAAGACACGCAGAATTCTAACCAAGCGCTGCTGGCTCTCTTTCTGAATCACCTCAACTGTACATGCACTCTATTTTGACAACAGCTGCTGATTTAGTGACTGTTCTGTGGGTGAATCTGTCTGGCTGGGCGTTGTGATTGTGAGGTCGTAGTACATGCAGTCGAAACAATGAGTTGGCGGCACTGCGGCCATTCTCGAGCTTGTCAAAGACCTTACTGACAGCTGCACCTGCCCGTTTCCTCGACATAGGTGTCGAGACCCTAAAAGAAAGCTCGGCCTTGTGGCGCTTCATGAAGGCATAGAGCCAGTCGTCCCCAGTGAAGTTGTCATTGACCACTCCCTTTTCGTCTAGCCAGATCTTTGCAAACGTACGAAGGCGCAGAGTTGTGGGAGGTAACCCCAAAGAAGGAGCAGAGGGCGGAACGCGAGAGTGCGGGCGCCCAAATGGGATGAATCTAAGCAGGAGGAGGAGGAGGGTAAGGCCATGCCCTGTGAGAAGGAGGCGGCGTCATTATGATTACACGCAAAGACAGAGGTGCCTCTTGCTCCCCCGTGCCCTTGTCCCATGCCCAGGCGTTTTTGGCTCACACTAGCCTAGCACCCGGGCCCCTTGCACATTGGGTTCCCTTGTTCACTTGCCACATGTGTGTGTGTCCTTTCCATCCCAACGCGGGGTTTAATTAGACCACGTGCCGCTCTCGCTTTTGATTGGTAGGGTGAGTGCGAGGGTGGGTGGGTAATAATAGGGGAGAGGGAAGAGCGACCGTCCACTCGCTCCCCTTGTACCTTCTCGGTAAACCCTCCCTCTTGTGTCATTGCCACCAACTGCCATTGCGGCAGTTGCATCACAGCCACCAACTCATTTCGCGCCTTGGTTACCAGCGGCGGCGGCTAGCTGCCAAGCAGGCAGGGCTTGGTTGGCGATGACAAAGGCGCTGCGTTATATAGGATGGTCGCGCGAGGCGACCAGCGCCGTTGACTCGCAACAGGACAGACCTTCTGCAACAGGACAGACTATGCAACAGGACAGATCTTGCAACAGGACAGACCTTGCAACAGGACAGGTTTTGCAACAGGACAGATTTTGCAACAGTACAAATCTTGCAACAGTACAGATCTTGCAGCAGGACAAATCTTGCAACAGGACAAGTCTTGCAACAGGATAGATCTTGCAACAGGACAAATCTTGCAGCAGGGCAGATCTTGCAACAGGACAAATCTTGCAACAGGACAAATCGTGCAACAGGACAGATCTTGCAGCAGGACAGGTCTTGCAACAGGACAAATCTTGCAACAGGATAGATCTTGCAACAGGACAGATTTTGCAACAGGACAGATCTTGCAGCAGGACAAATCTTGCAACAGGACAAGTCTTGCAACAGGATAGATCTTGCAACAGGACAGATTTTGCAACAGGACAGATCTTGCAGCAGGACAAATTTTTGCAACAGGACAAATCTTGCAACAGGATAGATCTTGCAACAGGACAGATTTTGCAACAGGACAAATCTGCAGCAGGACAAATCTTGCAACAGGACAGACCCTGCAACAGGACAAATCTTGCAACAGGACAGATCTTGCAACAGGACAAATCTTGCAACTGGACAGATCTTGCAACAGGACAGATCTTGCAACAGGACAGACGTGGCAACAGGATGGTCGCGCGAGGCGACCAGCACCGTTGGGTCGCAACAGGACAGACCTTCTGCAACAGGACACATCTTACAACAGGACAGATCTTGCAACAGGACAGATCTTTCAACAGGACAGATCTACATCTTTCAACAGGACAGACCTTGCAACAGGACAGACCTTGCAACAGGACAGACCTTGCAACAGGACAGACCTTGCAACAGGACAGACCTTGCAACATGGCAGGCCTTGCAACATGACATACCCTGCAATAGGACAGAGCCTTCAAGAGGACAAATCTTGCAACAGGTCAGACCTTGACAATGAACAGGACACCAGCGCCATTGGCTCACAACAGGACAGACCTTGCAACGGACACACCTTGAACAGGACAGATCATGCAACAGGACATTACGGCCATTGACGACTACATTCCATGCTATTCAGATCACAGAAATTCTTCTGCAACAGGAAGGAACGGCTAGTATGTCACTAATCGCGGTCACACATTTGTCACCCATATTCGACTATCACGCATTTTCACACGACACGATGCCCAACTGAGCAGCTGACTCCAGGCTAAATCCAACTGGTATTTCCTTCCTCACACTGGCGGGTGGCGCGTCAGTGTGAGGACAAATGTCAGTCAATAACAGTGCAGCGCGGCGGCCTGCACAACGCAAGCTCCTCCCATGTTTCCAGGTTCGACCGAGACGAGACTAGCCTCTAAGCGAACTGAGGCACTAAATAAGGCACAGTGCGGGCTACTAGAATTTTCATCGCGAGAAAGCGGTGGAGTTGAATGCGTTTCGCGTTTGCGTCCGCAAGTCGCGCTCTCTTTGTCTCACTCTTCCACATCGCAAACATACGCTACAATGCCGCACGAAGAGTTAGAGCTGTGGATGGCGGACAACCAAACAAGGTCGGTCTGACATCGCTGGCGCTGCCTGCTGCACGGTGGTTGCGGCTTCCAATTGAAACTGCTCACGGCGACGGCTTTGGGCAGTTCGTTACTCGTCGTCCGTGAACTGCGCCATTGCGATATGCGAATGCCCAACGGGGCTCTCGTGAAACGAATTCAGAACGAGCTTCTGGCAAGAGATGATTGGGCGGTGTGTGCGCGTCAGCAGTACCCACAAACTCTAGCTCACCGTCAAGCGCCGCGTAAGAAGCGTGACATACATTGGCAGAAATACATGTCCTAACTGTAACAGAATTGCCAAACCTCGGACGTATGTACATATTGTAGGTCTGTGACCGGGAGAACCCGTCTTCAGTGAAAACTCGGATATCCGGGTTTTCACTGAGTTGGTTAGTGAATACCCGGATATCCGGGTTTTCACCGATAGGTTAGGGAAAACCCGGATAATTCTCCGATACGCTCAAAATCGCGTACTGCACTGCTCTAACGCATTTTCTATTGCCTTATGTCGCTTTTCCTTCCAAATCAGGCTATGCTTAGGCTTGCCCTGCGCCCACAGTTCACAAGAGTCAGTCGGCGTCGCAGTCTGGCGGGTCGAAGCTTAGGCTTAACGCGACCGGTGACCGACTTCAGGGCGCGCGGAGCGCGCCCTGAAGTTGGTGGTCGCGCTAAGCCTCAGCTGAGACCCGTCAGGCGCGACGCCGACCGAGTTTTAGTGCAAACTGTAAGTGGGGTAAACACTCCTCCATATACTTCACCTCCTGCTCAGGCCGGCTGTGCCCCTTCCCTGCTAGCGCTTGCGACAACTTTCAGTCACGTGCAAACTGCAAGTGGGATCATATCCCCTGTGTCGGCAAAGATACAATGTATTGCGTATCGCACGTTTCGCACTCCACGACGCTTGTTTCGCACAACAAATAGCTCGATTTGCCATTCAAAAGCGCTCGTTTCGTCACCACCATTCAAAACGATAACCCTCGATTTCTAGGCTATTTCTTCGAAAATGTTAGCGAAAACACGGCTATCATGATTTTCACTAACCTCCCGCGAAATTTTGCGTAACCGGGTTTTCACTAAACTTTCAGTGAAAACCCGGATACTTTGACATTATCCGGGTTTTCACTAATCTGTCAGTGAAAACCCGGATATCCGGGTTTTCACTAAGTCGACCAGTGAGAACCCGGATATCTGGGTTTTCACTGAATCGGGGTAGTCACGGTAGCAGGTCTACCAGCCTAGGGAGCCAGAGCAGTAGGGCAAGCTCAGGAGGACAAATGATAGGTGTTCTGTTACTTAGTTTGCAAGACGTTGCAGTCAATGTTTCACAGCGAGAGAAGAGAAGTTTTGAGGGCATTTTCGTTGGCTATCCATCTGTTGCGTGACGTCTGGCGCCGTCCACCGTCCATATGGCGCCGTCCACCGAGTACCGGCAGTCCACTGGCACGTGTTCGATCAAACGAGCCAGAATCTTGCAACCGGGCTCACTAATGATCATGCGCAGACTGATGTTCCTCTCCTCGCCCCAGGCTTTGTAGAACATCTCCAGCGCTTTGATGACATTCGCCCCTTCGAACTTAACGGTGCGAAGGAGGGACGTTCGTCGCGCCCCAACTGAAACGCAACCCATTCAAAAACGCCAATGCCTTGTAGTGATGGCAATTTTTAAAATTTGGAAACTGGGTAAGTACAGGTAAGTATACCCAGTTTCTGATAAAACTGGATAAGTAAAAGTAAATTTACCCAGTTTTTAGACAGTTTTTAAAACTGGGTAAAACTGGGTACCCAGTTGATTTTAGCAATTTCTGGGTAAGTAAAGCTGGGTACGGCGAATTTTGTCAATTTCAAAACTGGGTAAGCAAAACTGGGTATACCCAGTTAGAATAAACTGGGTAAAACTCGGTAAGTACTTACCCAGTTTCGAGTTGCCATCACTAATGCCTTGTGTTGCAACATCGCGCAAAAAATGGACAACCAACCGCTCTCGAGCGTGCGTCAGCTCTTGCATCAGGCTGATTGCGCAAGTTGCTCGCATGCCGGGTGACGAGTCCTGCTGTATCTCCAACCTTTGAATTTCAGCTTCGTCTAGCAACAAGATCAGGTTGGCCAGGGTATCCATATTCCTCCACAAGCGAAAACTGCTCTCTAGCTAGCTGCAGCGCAAACGGGGGAATTCGCTACGTGCCTGGATTGGATTTCTACTGTGTAGCGCATCCGTTTGTAGGAGGGCAGAACTGACACAAAGAACTGACCCCAGGGGTTAAGGAGATGCATAGTTAACCTGATAGTACCGCTATCAACTACTTCACGAGTGGTTTGACCATCGAGTTCTTGCTACAGTATCAATGATTTTGTTTCTTGAATTGGAACGGAAGTGGTTTAATTCCCGAATATTGTTTCTTTGCGATGCTCAGGTTCTCAGGAAAGAGTTAACCCTTGGATATCTGCGCGCCCTGACTGGCAGATTATCTCACCGCTATCCCCTTACCCTCTATAGCGCGCTGCACGCCGGAGGCCCGCGGGGAAGGGGCAAGAGGCCCGCGAGGGGTGAGCAAGAGGCCCGCAGACGCTGAGGGGGTAAGAGGCCCGCAAGGAAGGAGCAAGAGGCCCGCGGTAGAGGTGCAAGAGGCCCGCAAGGTAGGGGCAAGAGGCCCGCGGCTAAGCGGCAAACTTATGAACTTCTGAAGCTCACCCTTGTAACTATGTATGCCATCACCGTGACTTAGTGGCGGTTGCCCTGGCGCTCAAGTCTGTTCAATGAGGGTAGCTGAATCGTCTTCCAGCCACTTTAGAAGTTGTGACGTTCAGTAACTGTTGTGCATAGGGACTGGAGAAAAGTGGGTCTGTCAATTGTTCCAGTCATAATCCTGACGTTCCAGAACATTGTTCCGACGGATCAGTACGGACACTTCATAAAGCATATGAACTTGCAACTCCAGTCAAGATTGCATGTAGCGTCGCAGGCATGGTTGTAGTGAAACTCAGCTTGAATAATTAAAACTGTAACTCAAGAATAAATTCTACTGATACTGCAACTGAAACTAAATGAGTTCTGTGGTCACCCCTGATTGCCAGTTTTACTGTAGAATGCATCAAAATGCAAGACAATCAGAATTCATACCAAGCGCTGCTGGCTCTCCTTCTGAATTACACTCGACTACATGCGCTCCCGCTTGACGACAGCTGTTGATTGGTGACCGTGTTGTGGTTAAATCTGTCTGGTTGTGCGTTGTGATTGTGAGGCCCTTGTTTGAGATGAACACGTTTACATATTGTCTAATGCAACGCGAAGCATTCTCAAAGTTGCAGACATATGTGCGTACATTGTGCAGGTACACGAATTGGAGTTTCTTTCGGCAGCGCGGGCCTGTTGCTCACCTCTCGCGGGCCTCTTGCCCCTTTACTGCGGGCCTCTTGCCCCTACCTTGCGGGCCTCTTGCCCCCGCGGGCCTCTTGCGCCCATGCCGCGGGCCTGTTGCCGCTCCATCGCGGGCCTCTTGCCCCCTACGCGTCTGCGGGCCTCTTGCCCCCGCGGGCCTCTTGGCCAACTACGTTTTTCAAGAATAACTCCTTCGTTCTTTGCCCTAAAGAGTCGAGCATTTGAAGGAACGTACTGTGATCTATTGCGCACCAGCGGTTCAAAGATGGAGTGTCTAACGTTTACGAATTTAGAATTACTTTAGATTTAAAACGGCCCAAAGTTGGGACACACTTTCCCAACTTTGGGATACCCGTCTTCACACAGTGAAGCATAGGCGGCCTCTCTTCCTAACTTTGGGCCACATTTCCGTCTAGTTTCGCCTGCTGCCCACCAGGCGACGCCACTGTCACACTACGCAAATCGGTACCAGCTCAGTTGTGTCAATACTCTCGCGCGGATATTCAAAGTGGGTTACACAGAGGATGGTCCTTTCCAGTCGGGGTGGCCAGTGCCCAGTTCAACAACGGTCGTCTGTAATTCACCACACTCAGCACATCAAGTGTCACAAACGATTATACGCCAACAAATAATGGGACAGTAGTTCATCTATTAGTTTCTCAGTCTGCAAACAGTGCTCAGAGGCAGATCTTCTTCAACCGCCAGCCGTCTTTGTTGGAACTCGTTCTCGAACGGTTCCATCTGTTCATGCACCTTAAAAAGAATACGGTTTGAGCTAATACAGAAACTAGGTCGCACAGCCACACAAATTGGCAACCGCTGTCGTCTCCTGGTATGGCCGAGCTCTACTGGTACATGCTGGGGCGCCAATCGAAGTGATCCACCCAAGACCACCATAGGGTGAACAAATGTGTAAAACATTCATCTTCCTAGGTTGTGTGGTTCCTGAGATATGCATGCCCAAATGTTGGAAGCGGTACAGATCCTGGGCTTGGCTCAAGACGGCCGAGCTCTACTGGTGCAGGCTAGGGCGCCAATCGAACTGATCTGGTCTAGACCACCATAGGGTGAATAAATGTGTAAAACATTTCATCTTTCTAAGTCATCCCAGTAAAAAGTTACGAGGTGACAAAAGTCCAGCCGAGTACGGATGTGGGCCTGCCTCAAGACGGCCAAACTCTACTGGTGCAGGCTGGGGCGCCAATCGAACTGATTCGGTCAAGCCTACCATAAGGCAAATTAGGTACCATGCAAAATTTTTGCTTTCTATGTCGCCCCAGTAGAAAGATATGCGGTGACAAAGGTACCGCCGAGCACGAATTTTTGGGTCACGGGCCGAAATTTTCAAAATTGAGTTTACAGTTGTTTCTGGGGGTTTCGACGACGGTGAACACAAATCCTGTGTTTGTTTCGGGATTCGGGGTGCCATTTGCCGATTTCAGCGCCCAGTCGGTCAAACTTTGGGTCCTGGAGTCAAATTCTGAAAATCGAGTTTACAGTTGTCTCTGGGGTTTTCGAGGACGCAGAACACGAATCTGGTGTTAGTTAAGCGATTAAGGTTTCGTTTACCGGATTTTACTTAAAATTCGTAGTCGACGTCAAACTTTCCACGCACGTGTCGGTGCCGCAACCCCCGTGGCCAGAGCTGTCCATGCATCAAACCTCCTGTGGCCAGACGTGTGTGTGCATCCAACCTCCTGTGGCCAGACCTGTCTGTGTCCCCACACCTACATACGTACAACAGCAATCCATTCAAAGCAGACCTGTCTATGTGGCCTCTCAACAAACCTGCTCTGCGCCCCCCCCCCCCCCCCCCCCCCCCCAAGGTGTCCACTCTGTGGACATGGACAGGGTGTGTATTTCAGGAAAGTCCCCCCCTGCTGGGGGGTAAGGACAGGTGAATTTGTTCGCCCTAAAGAAGACAGATGATGAACAGGCTGTGTATCTCAGATGACTTCGGGCCCTCTAATGAACAAATTCAGCGTGTCTGTATGGGTGCCCAACTCTCACCAAATCATGGGTCTCTTTGTTTGTCGTTTGTGTGTGTACTACTGCAAAGCGCTTACCCAGCATTAGTGCAGAACTAGACTCTATAGCCCGTCGATACCGCATTGCAGCTTCAGAGACCGATGTCGCGCAGCTGACGTGCTGCAGCTTCAGAGACCGATGTCGCGCAGCTGACGTGGTGCAGCTTCAGAGACCGATGTCGCGCAGCTGACGTGCTGCAGCTTCGCCCGTTGTCGCGCATTTCACGCGTTCGAGCGGAATTCGGAGCCCGTTGGCGCGCAACTCGCGACTGTACGCAGGCTACACTGGTCGCGGACTCTCTATGGCTGCTCGCAGTGTAGATTGTGTACGCGCGCGGCTTTGCTTCAGCGCGGGACGGCCCGCTGGTATTGTAGAGTGAGGAGCGTCGAACCTCCGCTAGCAGCATATAATCAATAGTCTGACGTCACCGGCTTCGCGACATAGGCGGTCGCTCGTGCCACGCGCACTCATTGGACCGATGCGTGCTCGCGACGCACAGTGATCGGATAGACGAAATACGTCATCCGACAGGCGGCGCGGCAGTCGATCGACCGAATTTAGGCGGCGGCCAAAGACCAAACTTCCGCCAGATGGTCCCCCGTGGAAGGCGGCTCCGAAAATGTATTGATGTCCGGGGTCCGTCGCCGCTGTCGAGAGATATTTTGTTAACAAACAAACAGACTGACAGACAGCGCGCGATCAGTAGAGAGGACTAGAGTCTATAGCCCGTGGATAACGCGCTGCAGCTTCAGAGACCGATGTCGCGCAGCTGACGCGCTGCAGCTTCAGAGGCCGAAGTCGCGCAGCTGACGTGTTGCAGCTTCAGAGACCGATGTCGCGCAGCTGACGTGTTGCAGCTTCAGAGACCAATGTCGCGCAGCTGACGCGTTGCAGCTTCAGAGACCGATGTCGCGCAGCTGACGCGCTGCAGCTTCAGAGACCGATGTCGCGCAGCTGACGCGCTGCAGCTTCAGAGACCGATGTCGCGCAGCTGACGTGTTGCAGCTTCAGAGACCAATGTCGCGCTGCTGACGCGCTGCAGCTTCTGACAATGGTTCGGGATTGCTGGTCTCGGTGTGGCTTGCGCCGACTGCTTGCCCGTTGTCGCGCAACTCACGCGTTCGATCGGATGGATTGCTGGTCTCGGTGTGGCTTGCGCCGACTGCTTGACCGTTGTCGCGCAACTCACGCGTTCGATCGGATACTCGCAACCTGATGTCGCGCAACTCACGCGCTGGAGAACATGGCCCTACTGTCATTGCGCATCCAAGTGTTGTCAAAATGTTGTCTCACTTGGTGCTGAACCACTGCCTCAAACTTTCTCGGATTCAGCACTATACGCAGGCAACACTGGCCGTCACCGCGGACTGTGTATGGCGGTTCTGAATAATATAGACTGTGCATTGTACGCAGGCTGCACTGGTCGCGGACTATCTATGGCTGTTCGCAGTGTAGATTGTGTACGCGCGCGGCTTTACTTCAGCGCGGGACGGCCCGCTGGTATTGTAGAGGGAAGAGCGTCGACCCTCCCCTATAGCGCATATAATCAATAGTCTGACGTCACCGGCTTTTCGCGACATAGGCGTTCGCTCGTGCGACGCGCACTCATTGGACCGATGCGTGCTCGCGACGCACGGTGATTGGATAGACGAAATACGTCATCCGACAGGCGGCGCGGCAGTCGATCGACCGAATTTAGGCGGCGGCCAAAGACCAAACTTCCGCCAGATGGTGCCCGGCGGAAGGCGGTTCCGAAAATGTATAGATGTCCGGGATGCGTCGCCGCTGTCGAGAGATATTTTGTTAACACACAGACAAACAAACAAGCAGACAGTGCGCGAGGATAATCAATAGTCTGACGTCACCGGCTTTTCGCGACATAGGCGTTCGCTCGTGCGACGCGCACTCATTGGACCGATGCGTGCTCGCGACGCACGGTGATTGGATAGACGAAATACGTCATCCGACAGGCGGCGCGGCAGTCGATCGACCGAATTTAGGCGGCGGCCAAAGACCAAACTTCCGCCAGATGGTGCCCGGCGGAAGGCGGTTCCGAAAATGTATAGATGTCCGGGATGCGTCGCCGCTGTCGAGAGATATTTTGTTAACACACAGACAAACAAACAAGCAGACAGTGCGCGATTAGTAGAGAGGATTTGTTAACACACAGACAAACAAACAAGCAGACAGTGCGCGATTAGTAGAGAGGATGAGCATTTACCAACGTTAATACCTCCAGAAGCTCTGTTAGCATGTGAAGCCCTCTGCTTGCGTGCATGACAGCATTTGCGGTAGGTATGTACGATACATAAGGTAAAGAGGGAGGCGCGGGCCTTTCAGCCTCGCCGCGCCGTCCGCACTGTACACACAAAGCGGTATTCTTCAAAAGGGGTCCTAGGATGTACCCTCCCCACCCCCACCCTAGCAGTTGGAGAAGACAAAAGGAAGACCGTGACGGCGCCATTCGCCCCCTTGGGTTTGGGCTCCGTAAGCCACCCCCCCCCCCCTTCCTCCCCAGTTCGTGGGGTTCGTGTATCAATCGCATAGCGAGGTTCGTGGGTTCGTGAGTTCGTGAGAGTTTGTGGGTTCGTGGAGTTCCAGGAACTTTTGCACCCAGTTAGTGCCCCGTACTGTAATACGGCGCGAGTAGTTGCAGTGTGTTGCTGTCTGGCTACTACTATACACTGCGCTGTGCTTACCTACAGTACACTACTACTACTGCTGTATACGCAAATGTACTAGTGCTGCTGTCTTGTGTACTACTGCCACAGCGTACATTCCTGCGCAAGACTTAGGTACGCAACTGCACGTTTCGGTATGTTACATCGTGTGCTTGCACTATCCACTTCGTCATTGTTTTGGAACTGCGTTTCGCTTTACGATTAAAGGAGAAGCCCTGCACATTTGTTCTGGTCGTGTAGCGCTCTAACGTCAAAAAAGGAAACCCCTTAATTTCCCAGTTTTTCCATCAGATCTTGTGCTCACCAGTCAGGCGACAGCAGAGCAATTGAAGAGCACCTATGGTAAATCAAGTCACAATAGGTAGGCTATTCAAACTCTGCGCCATAGGTCACAATTGCTTTGTTGTTCTATACATGTGGTGGCGGAAGTAAAATTTCTACCAAGAAACCAGAGAGCAAGCAAGTGATGCCAAGAAAGCTGGAAAAGCCTAACCGCAAGGAGGCTCCCAAGGGCAAGAAGCCCAGCGGCAAAGCCAAACCCACACAAAAGATGCCGAAGAAGGCCCCAGCAAGCGACAGGTTTGTATTACTTGATGTTGGTTGTTTGTCAGAATGTGAAAATCATCAATTTTTTTCAGACGAAGGTGGTGTGTGGTCTGTTCTGAAACTGGCGAGCATGCAAGAAATGGAAGATGCCTTAATTTGAACTTAGCACCTTTGTGATTATTCCTACAGTGATTACAATTGTATTGCTGTGTACTGCCATATTTGTCAGAATCGTATTTATTTCACTCTGGACTGTACAACGTGATCACAATGTGTTTTGCAGGTCGAGCAACAGATGCAGATTACATGACGGTAGTTACATCTGCAGCAGTGATCAACAATGTAGAATGTCAGTCTTCTTTGTCCAGCAGGCTGTCGATTTCATCTTCATATTTCATGAGAAAGCGCAGCTGATACTGCCTCTCTGCCCAAGCAGCCTCTTCGGCTTCGTCTGCCTCCAAGCCACTTTTCTCTTTCTTTTTTAAAGTTTTCTCGAATGACTTATAGAAATCGGTGGCTTTCATGTTTTCCGCTTCCGCAATCAAGCTCTCGACCTAAAATATGCTTACAAATTTGCGCTTAGAAAGATAGAATATTCACGATGTTGCCAACCTGGCTGCGAAACGCCTCTTGTACTTTGCTGTAGTTCTCCAGTATTTCTTGCACAGAGGTGACATCTTCCATGTCTTCTATGGCTTTCATGACTGCGCGTCCAATGATCTCAACTTCGCCGGGGATGCTGTCACCACCATCATCATCCTTGTCAGCTTCGCCACTCAGATTGTCATCATCGTCCCTGTTTTCCACTTCGCGCTTGTGAAACTTGCGCTTGAGACGGCGCAGACTGTCTTCACTAGCATAAACTCCATTGCAAAACTCGCAATCGAATGACATGATTTTGCTCGAATAAAAATTTCTCCAAAATTTTATCGTGAACAGTATTTGTGATATACCAACCAGTCAGCAAAAAATTCTTAGTGTGAAGCAACCTGTGCTTAAGCCTGAAGTACTACAATGGCACCATTTGGAAATGCTTGAATCACCCAACTTTTATGTGGTTAAGGTTGTCTGTATTCAAGAAGAGCTATGGTGTCACTCACTGCAGATTGGTTCAATACACCTACAATGGCTGTGTGGGTTGATACGAAGACTATGTGATACATACTCTAGGTGGGGTTGGGGTAGGTGAGGTTTTGCATGTTTACATACTTAGGAGTTGTATTGTGTAAATATAGACAGATGTCTTACAAAGATATGTACATCTGAAACTTAACATCTCAGCTCAAACTTTGGCTGTTTCCTCCGAAACTTGGAGAATGCCTGTGAAACTGCAAATGGCCTGCAAAGCAATAGTTTATAACTTCCACATTAGTTTTCAAAACTTAACTCGATTTTTGTGGGCCCCATAGAGAGTTTTATGGTCCCAGTTATAAGTTTTGTAAAACTTGATGAAAAATGTTGAGTTTCTCCTAAAACTCGCTTAAAGGTACAGTACCTCAGAGGATATCTGTCCAGTTTACCCATGTCCAGGAATGCACATGCCAAATTGCTGCTTGGATGACACCAAGTTGTGATGAGTTTTACAGAAAATGGTAAAAATGAGTACACATTTTATGGTATAATTATGTAAAGGTTTTCTAAGGACTGAAAGATGGTTTCAAAAAACTCTGAGTGTGAGTGCAAAGGTTTTCTAAAAATTAATATGAGTTTTTAAAAACTAAGTGTGAGTTTCACAAAACTTATGCATTAGTTTTCAAAACTTGATATGAGTTTTGTGGGCTTCTTGTAAGTTCTGAGGGCCCAGTTTGACGTTTTCAACAAAACTTGAGGAAAAATGTTGAGTTTTAAACAAAAAAGTCACGAAAAGTTGTAGTAACTTAAGCCACAGTTTTACATATGTCGAAAATACACCTGTCAAAATATACGCCTGCCAAAATATACATCTGTCAAAATATGCGCCTGTCAAATCAGGCCTGAGTAACCCCAACTTTTGCCAAGTTTTGAACAAAACTCGAGAAATGTTGGTGTCACCCAAGCACCAATTTGGACACGTGTAAATTTTGGACAGACGTCTCTTGTAGTACCTCAACTTTTAATGACTTTTGTTTAAACTTGGCAAAAGTTGATGTAAGAAATGCCAAGTTTGAACAAAAGTCATTAAAAGTTGAGGTACTACAAGAGACGTCTGTCCAAAATTTACACGTGTCCAAATTGGTGCTTGGGTGACACCAACATTTCTCGAGTTTTGTTCAAAACTTGGCAAAAGTTGGGGTTACTCAAGCCTAATTTGACAGGCGCATATTTTGACAGACGTATATTTTGGCAGGCATATATTTTGACAGGTGTATATTTTGACAGGTGTATATTTTGACAGATGTATATTTTGCCATGTGTATTTTCGACATATGTAAAACTGTGAGGTCGGCTCACAGAGTTCTAGTTTTAGTCCCGAGATTACACGATTGTTTTCAAGCCCATTTTACAAGATGATTTTACAGACGACAAACAAGTCCCAAACCCGAATATTTATAGTGCCATTGTACGACCCCAAGCGGCGCTCTCAGACAAACAATTGTACTAGGGTGGAAGCCAACTAAGCAACATAGGTTGGAAGCTGAGATCCCATAATGTGAAGGTGCAGTGACTTAGCGTGGGAAGGGTTAAGTTAGGATTACAAGCGATAGGTCTCAGACAAACATAGTAGAAGGCGGAAAGTGAAACAGCGCGAGAAAGATTAAGCGTGAGATCGTAAGCTGACTAGGATGCAAGCTACAGTGGTGATTAGTTGCATCACATAATCCCCCCTCTTACGAAGCTGCTTTTCTAGCGAGTGTAAGGAGTTACGGCAAAGCAAGCTAGCAGCAGAACAACAATCGACAAAAGAATTGTCCTAAGTCTTCGCCCATTCTTCTCTGTCTTCTGGTGTCTACTGATCACTTTCGTTTTCGGTTTCGTAGAAGTTTCTGGGGCGAAGGATGTGTGGGGGTTGCCAGAGTCCATTTAGGTCCATCAGTTGGCCGGTCGTCGTCGGGGTGTCGGCTGTCGGATTTACCACAAAGTTCTCGCGAGTCCTCCCTCAGCGTGTCGGTCTTGCTCGCCACAGGCTCAATGGGCCTCTGACGGCTTCTCTCTCCCTCCTTGAAGAAGGTCGTAGTCGTGGATTGGTTGCACCTGCTTGGGCGCAGCGGGGTCTCCTTGTCGTGGTCGTGGTCAGATTGGGGTAGTACCTAGTAGTAGTACGGCACCAATTGGGATTGGCAGACAGTGGCTCAGTGAAATCGGTCGTTGTCGTTGAATATCAATTGCGTGTAGTTGTCTACCATTTGCCATAGCGCAAAATAGCTCCAATTGGCAGAGCACTGCTTTGGCCGTTACCAGTGCCTCCTCGCGAACCTTGCGTCGCTCCATTGGCAGAAAATAGAATCGGTTTTCGGCAGTTCTGGGTCTCCACTTTGGCACGATGGTTCCCAAATTGTTTCTTCCAACACGCCAATAATAGGGCTGCACGCTTCCAGGAGCCAGGACGAAGCTCAACAGGAGTAGAAGATTGATTACCGAAAGTGAGAGGTAACCTGGCTTGATGAATTTTCGGCGGGCGGCTTGTGAAGTAGTGGGGTGGGGGCCTCTTCTTCCAGAGTTTCCTCCTCGAGAGTTGGAGGGCCCATCTCCTCGAAGGCATCGCCGGTATGTAGTGGAGCTGGGTATGTAGTCCATTCTTTTCAGCGGAAGGGTGGCCATGGGCACGCAGACGGCCTGGGCGATGGCGTCACCAGGCTGCGCTTCAAAGGCTCGGTCTCCGTGATTGGAAAGCGTCACTTCTACATTCCTGGTGTAGTCATGGTCAATCGTAGCGGCTTCCACAGTGACTCCTTGAGCCGCGAGAATCGATAGACTTTCCAGCTTGACGGAATGTCCCTTTGCCGGTTGGAGGACCAAATCGGTGAAGAACTTTCGAATGGAGTTCGGTGGGACTCGAATCGGATGACAAGCGTGGAGCTCGTAGCCACCACTGCTTGGGTAGGCTTTGGTTGGGAAGTGGGCCCTGTCTGACAGCATTTGAACTTTCAGGACAAATTGGTCCTCTTTGTCTTCATCAGAGTCGTCTTCTTTGCCCTCAGTTGGTAGGTCGCTCACTTCGCTGGTTTCTTGATGAACTTCAGGAGTCCCAGTGGTGCTTAGGGCTCTTGATCGGGGCGCGTTGGTCTCCTCGCTTTTCAGCGCGGCTTTTTCATTGTTGTTTTCGTTGAAGACTTTGCATGGCTTGTCTTTGGGCGTCGAATTTTTCAGCTGACTGGTGGTGTCCTCACCAGTTGTGATGGTTGGGTGGTCGTCTTCCATGGCTTCTTCAGTGGTTGCCTCTGGTGGGCACTTGCAGTAGACTTTCGCAGTGTGACTGCAGACGGCGCAGAAGTAGGCGTCGCTTTCTGCGCTTCTTGGAGGATCTTCATGTGCGCCTCCTTCTTCATGGCAATTCGCTTCGCATTGGCGAAGGTGTCTGGATCCTTGTCCAGCACGTGGGCGGAGTAGTCTTTTCGCAGTCCGGTTGTGAACCAGTTGATCATGGCCTCCTCCTGGGCTGAATTGGGGTAGTTGTCTGTGACGGGGTGCGCTCCTTGCACCAGTCGCTCAATCTCCGCGGCGTAGTCTGCGACCGCTTCTTTGTCCTTTTGTCGTCGCCCCGCGTGTACCTAGTAGCTGCTGGTAGAACTTCGCCGACTCCACTGGTTGGAGTAGCTGTGTCAATTCTTTTTTGACCTTGTCCCAGGACTTCTTGGTGTCTGCGTCCAGTTGCCTCCAAGTTGTCAGCGCTCCCTTTCTCAGGTAGAGCAGCATGATTTCTGCGCGCCTGTCTCCTATCCAGTTCTTGGCGGCACTGATTTCTTCAAAGCGGAGCACCCACTCTGTGAAGGTTTCTTTCAGCGAATCGGCGCCGCTGAAGGTTTCTAGGCTGATCTTGTAGGGATCCGAGCCGTCTTCTTCCTTGCGTTCGCTGCGACTTTGGCGTGGGGGGCGCTGGGGGCTGGCTGTTGCCATACGTAGCTCGGCAAGCTCACGTTCTACCTCCACACGACGCACCTCCTCTTGTTGGCGACGCACCTCCTCCTGATGGCGACGCTCCTCCTCTTCCTTCAGCCGTGCCAGGGCGTCGGCGGCTGCCTTCTCCGACTTTTTCAAGCCGGCTTCGGGGGACCTCTTGTCGCGCTCGAGGTTTGCCAGGGACTCTTTTTCCGATTTGCCAGTTTGTTTCACTTTGTACAAGATGTAGTGTGGTCAGAGCGAGTGATTGTCACGTTTATGTTACAATACTTTGTCACGAACAGGACTGTGTTGGTCTTGATACATTACACTGGTATGTTACTCTAAGCCTTGGTATATTGGTATCTAAGCCTTGCACATGCCAAATTGCTGCTTGGATGACACCAAGTTGTGATGAGTTTTACAGAAAATGGTAAAAATGAGTACACATTTTATGGTATAATTATGTAAAGGTTTTCTAAGGACTGAAAGATGGTTTCAAAAAACTCTGAGTGTGAGTGCAAAGGTTTTCTAAAAATTAATATGAGTTTTTAAAAACTAAGTGTGAGTTTCACAAAACTCATGCATTAGTTTTCAAAACTTGATATGAGTTTTGTGGGCTTCTTGTAAGTTCTGAGGGCCCAGTTTGACGTTTTCAACAAAACTTGAGGAAAAATGTTGAGTTTTAAA